>OZ024714.1:4059631-4178972 GCA_964016945.1 Microplitis deprimator
CTAAACGTAAAAAAAGATATCATAAAAATATGAGAAACGTAAATAATGTCTAAAGTGAATTAAATTTATAATAAAATATGATTAAACAAATGACAGCTAAGTGTAAATAAAAAACTCTAAAAATAAATTAGTTTTTAAAATCAGCCATTTAAAAAAAAAGCATTAATAAAATGTCACTCATCATAAAATTAGCGGATTAAAAAAAAAGAATTATTAAAAATATTCCAAATTCAAAAGTAAATAAACGAAAAGTTTGAGCATCTAAAACAACGTCATATTAATATTTAGGTTATTTAAAATTCTGACCTTTAAATTTTGTATATCAATAAATATTGCCACTTTAAAACTTTACCGTATGAATTCAGCCGATGATAAATTTAATAATAATTAAAATTAGCCGTTTCTAAACTTATAAATTTTTAAAATCAGCCGATCCTAAACTTCTAAATTTGTAAAACTAGCCGATCCTAAACTTATAAATTTGTAAAATTAGTCGATTTTATACCTGGCGATTGATCAAATCAGGCTATTCGCAGCCTGGCTATTATAATATCAATGCAATTAATTTTACTGAATAATTCAAAATTTTTTTTAAATCTTGATTTACATTGTATAAATGTAATTATAAATTAATAATGATATATTAATGTCAGTTCTATTTCATCGGCTGCGTGATATGCTGACTATTACATCATTAAAAACAAGAAATATCTATATGGCAGCGTAAATTATGATAAAATTACAACGACTTTTTTGCACCAGATTATTTAATATATTTGATTTTTATTTAAATAATTACGTTTATTTATTCATATATTTAAAAAAAAATTAAACTTTTTTATTTGCATTAATCGGCGTGTATTGACTTGTGGAAATTATAACTTCGAATATAACCGCTACAGGTGCATTACCTATGTTTTCTATGCACGTGCCATCAACGGACTCGTCGCCCTGATAGCCAAGTTGGCCGAAACTTGTCAACAACTTACTGCCGCAACCTGTCGCCAAGTTGGCCACAAAAGTCGTCATTTCCATAAGTTGACGGCAACTTTCTGAGAAATTGGTCGACAACTTTTAGCTCGTATAACTGTTGCTGAGAACTTGTCTGCAAGTTGCTCCGAAATTTAGTGACAGGTTGTGGCAGTAGATTGTCGCCAAGTTTTTGAGCAACTTGTAGCCAACTTGACGTCAAGTTGGTCGCAACTCAAGTACACCAACTTTCTGATCAGAAACTCTGGCTATCAGGGATCACAATGTCGTTTATTTGCCATTTTTAACGTACACTCGTTGTCATTAATGTTTGGCCCCCTGCCTGGTTAAGATTCTACTTTTCCGGCTGGGTTTTTTTCTGAAACAAAATGGCTGAATACAAATTACCACTGATCTTTATATAACGTTATATAGAGATCAATGAAAATTACAGACTGCACATTGATGCACCACTGTTCTAATTTAGTGGAGTGCGCTTTAATTTTTCGATATTTGTTTACTTAAGAGAAAAATTATTTAAGAGAAAAATCCACCCACAGTTACCATTTACGGTGCAAGTGCAACAAAGAGAGTACCGTTCATGGACTTGAGTGTAATAAAGAAAAAAGTGCTAACCTCTTAGGTTCTATTGTTTATTTATATGGCTTGGTTGTTTAATGTATAAAAATGTGTACGCAAAGAACTAAACTAACAAGTTTAAAGCTTAATTGAACCGTAAAGTAATTATAAACAGATTTATTTCTATTAACAATAATGATTATTTTAACATTCAATAATATTGATAATTGTATTGATTGCAGGTAACCTCAAACTTTGATTCATTAGAAAGAGATAAATATTTGGCCAGATACCTTACAATTTTTCAGGTATATATATTATTTTATTAATTGTTAACATCCATGTTACATATGTTCATAAATTTATATTATTATTTAAACAATATTTGATAATTTTAAAGAATATTTTTATTGATTCAACACAGTTTTTTAAATTCGGAACCCATAAAAATTGTACATTTTAATCATCATACATTTAATGCACAGAAACATTACATTTAAAAAATATTAACTTTTTCGTCATCATTTTCGACTTGTGGGAAATAAATTTTATGATTCGGAAAAGATTTTAATTTTCCGTCATCATCGAGGTCTACAATAAAAAATTTATCGTAATATAATTCTATGATTAATTAAAATCAATAATAATTGATAACTTTACACATTTTTTAAAGATTTTACTTACACTGAGGCCAATTCAATGCTACAAATAATTTTTTTAGTAAGCTGCTTACTGCCGAGTGATTTTTAAACTCTTCAATACTAATTTTATTCTTTTTTAATTTTTTTTTGTGTATCAATTAATTCTTTAGTAATTTTGACTTCATAATTAATTTTTGTTTCTTCAGTAACTTCGAAAAATTGCTGTTCATTTTCCCAAATATAATTTTTTAGTGATTCTAAAAATATTAACTAAACATTAAATAACTAAAAATTTTTAATTTTTTTTTAATTACGTACGAACTTACGTAAAAATAAATGGACTTTCTGATGTGTACCAAGTTCTCTTATTTCATTAAGAATGAAACTTTCAGAGTAATGAACAGCATTTTTAGTGTTTTCGTTAATGAAAGTCTCATCATCAATGAATGGCTTACATTTCTCAACAAATTTACAATAGGCTTTGTAATCTTCATGTTGATCAGATAATTCGTCTCCTTTAAGTGTGAGAAAATCTATACCTTTTCCAATCATTTCTTTGGGTATCAATTTCAAAATGAAACTTAAATCTGAAACTTCGTTTCCGTCTTTATTTGGCAGGGTTAAAGTGTTCCATTTCCTGTTTAGTAACTAAATAAATTTATTAAATAATTTATAATTCAATCTTATTATTATTTAGTACAATATAAATTTTTAATATTGTTAATTCTAACTTTTACGTAATTAAAAAAAGAGCCTCTCAGGATGACATTAGGAAGAACTTGTCTTATACCATTTATTAATAATGAATTATAGTGACATGTTATTTTTTTTAACTTTGTTATTTGCAAATCAGTTGTAAGAAATCGATAAATACTTTCGTATATCGCTGAACTTCTTCCTTTAATGATTACAAATAATAATGCGATTCCCTATTTTATAATTATAAGTTACCTTTTTTTTTTTTTTTTAACTAAAATGAATAAATAAAAATTAACCTTATTAAATTTTTTCAGGTGAAAAGACAATAACTGATGTGATTTTGGCTTTTGTGGTAAACACTATAATGAACGAAAATAATGATTAAATTATTAAATTTACAATATCGTGCAACTAAAATTTTGAATGTAACAAATACTCTAAATGATTCTTTAATGGTTATCTCTTCTGTTTCCTTCAAAATATCGATCATAGTTTGAGAACCAAAAAAAATAGAAATTGTTTTGACTTCATCATTTGTTGTACAGAAGCCTTGATACATATTTTTGTACAAAACATTAATTTCAAGCATTTGCATTAGTTGAAATAATGTTTGCGGATTATCAGCTTGATTCTGCTTTATCGTTGAATTGACAATTTTTCGTGCAGCATTAATAGTTATTGGTGAGTGTTTGTACCTAATTATTTATATTATTAAATATTTATAATATTTTAAATAATTACAAATAATTGTTTTAAAGAAGGGTAATTTTACTTTTTTATAACTTTTTTTGCAATACTGTTCGGAGAATCTAAATCTTCCACAGCCCTACGTTTCAGCTCTTTCCTGATAGTGTCTTGTAATTTTCTTTCTGGTTTCGGATGATTATGATTGTCTTCTTCTACATTTATCGTATTGTCATCATTTTTAATTAAAACTACCGGGCAGTTATCATGAGTAAACCTCTTACAACAATAAAAACGACGAGGATACATAGGGCACCGGTAATAGTACCAATCATGGTAACCAAATACTTTAGAATTTTTAAATTTACTTTCAACGCGAACTAATTCCATTTTTTATAAGTAACTAAATAAAAAGTTAAAATAAACAAAAGTTAAATTGATTAAATTTAAATTTAAGATAAATTTTTATAATCCAACGAAACTATTCAATAGTAATTTTTAAAATAAAACATTATATCACAATAAATGTAAAATTAATGAATTAATTAATTCTTATAAATTATTTTAATATTATTAATTTTAGTAATTAAATATTCTTATGGAAATCTTATCATAAATAAATAACTATTTAATTTATTATTTATGTTGTCATAGCAATATCAACTATTTTATCTATCGTTTCGAATTTGTTCGTAAGTAAAAATAATGCTGAAAACTTCATTCAATAAGTTTTTTATTTTAATTCTTCAGCAGTCACTTGAGTGTTAACAGGTGAATGAAAGTTTTTTAATACTGTATAAAATTATTAATGTCAATATATTCAGATACATAAAATACTTATATATATATAGATATATTTTTTTTATTTTTGGCACTCGACTCGTCGTATAAAACAGAGATACTGGAGTCTGCTGCGGCATCATTCTGTGACCGTTTCTTCTTTTTCTTAGCCAATGATAGAAAATCATTGTCCAAATCAGATCCACCATGTGATGCGCTTCCACTGCAATCATAATCAATTAACGCTTGGTTCTTCCTTTTCGGAATGTTGATTATCTTGTGTTCAAACGTAGAATAAGTTTAACAAAAATAATATTCTTATTATATATAGTAAACTTAATGTGACGCGATGTCACAAATAATTCATCATAAATATTACAAATTTTTTTTTTTTAAATTAACCACAAAAATATCTAAATACGATATTTAATTTTAATATTTAGTCCAGTATCCCTGATTCGCAATAATTGCTTGCAATTTTCCCTGATATGATTTCAATAAATTAAAACAATAATCAGGCCTCGTATTTAATTCATTCCAGACGACATTCACATACGTATCCAATTGGTTTTCATTTCTAATTCTATTCTCTGGGCTCCATTTTTTACTTGCTAAACCTGTCGTTAATAATTGCATTATTAATTTCTGTTATGAATTTCATAGAAAATTTAAAATAATAAAAGTTAGTAAATATTACTCCAAATGTTTTCAATCGGATTAAGGTCTGGCGAATATGGAGGATGAGGTAATAGACGTATATCAGGATGTTGATTAAACCATTGCTGAACTATTCCAGCCGTATGCACAGGACTGTTGTCGTGCATAAATGTAATCGTCGGGTAGTTTTCTAAAGGGAAACGTGCTCTTGCTGCTGGATACATTACGTCATTAAGTAAATTCCTGTACTTTGTAGAGTTGAAAGGCAAGTCAAGCTTCTGTAACGCCATCAAACCTTCAGATGTCATACATCCCCAGTACATGGCTGAAATTCTATGTGATTTGTCAACTGGGACGACATTTACCGGATCATAACGACTATTTTTTTCACGCCAAACTCTTGATTTATTAGTCGTTGTACTTTTAAAACTCTATACTTAAAAAAATGGTAATTAAGATAAAAGCCCTTACACCCGCTCAGTACCATTAGTCGCTCACTTTAACTGTTTAATGCGTTTTTTATAACTTTAAGAAAAAAAAAATTTCAACTAAAAAAACTGTTATTGATAAATAATTATTTGTGAATAATTATATCAACCAATTATATTAAAATATCATGTATCAAATTATTTTATAATAGATTATAAATTTAAATTAAGTGACAGTTTTCAAAATCACGCTCAGTCGAGTATTTTTTCCTTTAACGTTCATCCGTTAGATTAAATTTGAGTTAGGTCAAATTTTTCAAGAATTGTTTTAACTATATTCTTATTGTTATTATATATATTTTTAAAATTCATAAAATTTTACATTATGAAAGAATAAAGTAAAATAATTTATAAATTATTTTCCAAAGTAATAAAGTTATCATAGTTTAATTGATATTGTCTGAGCGACTATAGGGCCATGTATTGATCGAGTAATGGGACATCACAACTTTAAGTAAGCGACTATTGGTACATTCAAGGACCTTATTTAAAAAGTTAATAATAATTAATTATCAACATTATTCTTCAAACTAAAATTTTATTCTAATACTTAAAACTCCCAGAAGGGGTTTTGGACCCAGAAGGGGTTTTGGCGCCCTCTAGGGGGCGCCAGACCAAGTACGTACCACCCTCTTCGTGGGTTCTGGGACCAGTACTCCAACCTTTAGCGGTGCCCGCATGTTTTGCACCTTGTAACATGCGGCAACTCCGTGGTTGCAGGAAGCCAATAGGTACCTCTGCGCGGGCGTGAACCCCTCTTCAGGTGTCAAAAGCCTAAAGAGATAATAGCCCGTAAACAAGATTTATCACTAGCATATAGTGATAATTACTTGGAGGACAACAATCTTTTATAGCTGCTGTCATACATCCGAGTGAGTATAAGTGCAAGTGGAGGTAGCCCTTATGGGTATGGGGAGAAGTTGCGTCCCACCACTAATCCTACGCAACCGGTTGACCAGAGCCGAAGTCTGGTGCCACGAGGGGCCACTTTCCAAGCCCTCTGTGACCAGAGTCTCTCTATTTCCTGAGATGGAAGCAGTGTTTGGCCCAAGAAGAGGTTGGACTCGTGGTGGCTGATGGTAAGGCACCCACATGCACTGCATGCCTAATGGGTAAGCTAATGTGTGCTTATGCTCACATTTCGCTTTTATAATATTATGGTAGAAGTATAATAGGGACCGCTCGCATCGCGTGTATGCCCAAAAGGGCGAGGAAACGGCTTCCGGTCGGCGGAGGTGGACTTAGGTCCCGTTACATTAATTAATTAATAGTTAAAACTACAAAAAATAACTATAAAAAAAATATAGTTTTCCATTTTATTTATTAATTTACATTGAGTGATTTAATCTCACTCCAATGAAAAGCGAGCGGGTATAGGGGCTTTTACCGTAGTCAAACATATATTAAAAAAAAAAAAAATTACCTTCTCATCTGACCAAATCACATTATTCCATTGCTCTTGTGTCCAATCTAAATATTCTAAACAAAGGCGTACTCGATGATTACGGTGAGCTTCTGTCAACTCGACTTTCTTACAAGTTTTTCCATTAACAAGTCTTTGTTCTTTCAGTCTTCTTTTTACAGATTTAGCTGAAATGTTTAAATCAGCAGAGACTGCAAAACTTTGGCTTGACTTGAAATTATCAGTTTTTGCAATATCATACAATCTTCTATCACCTTCTGGAGTTGTTTTTCGTGGTCTTTTATTTTCGCCTCGTCTATCGTATAGTCCATTTTCACCATGTTCTTGATACCGTTTAATCCATTTATTGATGATTGATAATGAGCACCCAGTTTCTTCCATAATTTCACTTTTTTTACACTTATTCATCCACATAGTACAAATTTTGGTTCTGATATGAATTAAGTGTAACTTATTATCTAACTTTTGTTACGTCCAGACAGACATAACATACGACAGTCCCTTAATTTCGAGTCAAGACACTTAAGTCCTTTGCTCGGGTAACGGGGACGTTATTCGGTGCTGAGCATGGATATGGGTCAGGAATATGTATACTTTTCTTAATGTTAAAATAAAAATGTCAGGACTTACAGATACAGGTAGTTTTATTGAGTCTCAAGATGTTTGTTGTTACAATACAACAGGTGATGGCTGCTGTAGCTCTGTGTTAGCTGGACAATCGATTGGACACCCCGTGGCGAGTTGGACCCGCTTGATTGGCGTGGAGCGGAGGTGATTACGCTGAGTTTGGTCTTTTGAGGTGGCACCGGATCGTTCACAATTCACTTTCACTGATTTTCGGAAGTTAAATTAACACTTGCACAGAAGGTTAGGCAATTTCTAATTCAACCCGCACTATGCTCGTAATCGCGAGTTCCGAACCAGAGGGATAATTGCCGTTTTAATGAGTATAATTGGAATTATTAAACAAGGCCCCGTCTTCAAGAAAAATGGCCAATAATTAAATACCGGATTTAATAATTAAACGACTCTATGAATGAGTTAGAATCTTCTTTATTCTTTAAATAAGTAAAGAGAATTCGCGACTTGGAGTTAAGCTGCACCTTAATTCGTTGGAAAGATGTTAAACGATTAGACTGGATGTTCAAGACTGAGTAAAAGACTTTAGATAATTATTGGAATTTCCAGTTTTACTTGACGGTAGTAGAACAATTAGATCGATATTATAGGAAAAAGGCAAAAAGACGCAGGTTTGACTTAACTCGGCGGCAAGCGGCGATGGTAAGCGGAGGCCAGCTGCCAGCTGCCGGCTGCCGGCTTATTCCTTATATATTCTCGCGGTTTTTGGTAATTACGGGGGCTAATGGAGGAAGGGGTGAATTACAAAAGTAAGTGCTCTAGTTTTTCTGGGGAACCAATGCACATTTGGCTTATCGGTGGTTGGATGGACATTATGATTCTTTGATAAGAGGAGATAACCACATAGGTCCCCAGGAATGAGAGAGTAACCAATCAGAGAATCCTGAGTAGTTATTCTCCAAATTGTGATCGCTAGAGAAGGGCGGATCAATATGGTGATCGAATGAGTGGTGGATCGAAGGTAGAATACAATAGAGGAAGTAGTTGGGCAGTACCATGGGGAGGGGAGTTTTCCATTTCGGGACTTAGAACTGGGTATAAGGAGTAGGGGCGTCAAATCAGGTGGCTATGGATTCGGTGGGTAGGTGAGGTAATTGAGACAAAACGTAAAGGCTCTTATCGGAGAAGACGTCACGGTTAGTTGGCCAGCGGCTTTATCAAAGGCATTGATAAAGTGAGTTTTGTTGGCCAGAGGAACAGGGGAGTCAAGGGGGGTATGGGTAATTAGACTGCTCGACTTTTATTGTATACCAGATGCGGTTTTTATATATTTCAGCTATAAAAATGAGCTGCCTGCCTCGATATTGACACAGCTGCCCAAAAACTGGTGTTAAAGATGTTACCGCGATTTATTATTCTTTTATTGAAGAGCAATGTGTGTATTGTCGTGTAAAAGATATTAAAATATGGATCGACTCTTGATTGAACAAAAGACAATAAAATATTTTTTTTTACAAAACATATTTTTATAATTGGTTTTTTTTTTTTTTTTTTTTTTTATTTAAATAAAAACAATACATGGCATTCAATAATTTCATGTATACATATTTAAATTTATATAAATAAATCTAGAAATAAAATTTTTTTTATTTACAGTATTTAAAAAATATGCAAGTCTGATAAAAACGGGAAAATATTGTTTTTATCAACTTGAAGGAGCGAGATGGGTACTCCAATGATTAGAAGCTATAAGTCGTGAACGAGTCTATATACCTTCCCAGTGAACACATGACCTTATTTTGACATCATACGTAGGTCATAGAAATGTCACGGCATCTTATGCAAATTTGATGTCAATCTGACGTTCTACATGACTTTAAAATGATGTAAAAACTTGACATCATATTGATGTAAGCATGACTCTTGTATGACGTCACAGTTATGACTTATGTGTTACGTACGCTTGACATCATGTTGATGTAAGCATGACTCTTGTATGAGATCACAGTTATGACTTATGTGTTACGTACGCTTGACATAAAATCTGGTTGCGTAACAGTTCAACCAAAGACAAAATAACCGCGACAAAATAACCGACGACAAAATAACCGAATGACGAAATAATCATTCAACACGATAACACCACATATTAATTATTTTCATAACCAACATATTTATAACATTTAAATAAATTCTTCAACTATACGTCTAATATTTGAAATATTTTATTTTTAAATTTAACATAAAAAACAAAATATTGTTACATATCGTAATTTTATTGAATTAATTATCATTCAAAAATAATGATATAATAACATAATAACGTTAGATAGAAAACTATATTCAAAATTTTCATACCAATTTTCATGTGATTGTGAGAGTGACACATAAATACATCCAAATTCATCTAGAATTTATCCAAAACATCAAAGTTTTGTTACGTTCTGGCTCTAATTAAATTTACATAAAAATTTTAGAAAATTTTTTTTTGAAGTCTCGAATTATTTATTCGCCACGGTGGGCGAATAAACGGTTCGATACTTTTTAGAATCATAAATAAATAATAAATTAATAAATCGTTACTTTGTTGGCGATAACATTTTTATTCATCACCAACAATGTAACGGAAATCTCTTGCGATAAGAGAATCGCCGTGGCTCGCGGATAGTCTAAACAGATGACGACGCATGAGACCCGGGCCACGACGATTCTCTCATAGGAAACCTGAGATGCAACGTTAACACTTTGACGAATGTACTTAGTCGAGGAGCTGAAGAATCAGAGCAGTCGATCGCGAGATCTCAAAGAGCACGAAACTCTGTACAATTGAGTGACTGATTCTTCTGTCTCCACCGGTTTAAAGGAATAAAACCTAAAATTTAACCTTTATATAAATCTTTTGTCTAAGAACCTTAAAGGGGCGAGCGTTTACTAGCTGTTCCACCCTTCCTTTGCTCAGAGCGCTAATCAGCAGTTCGGGCTCCTTCACCACCTATCATAACAACCTTTATGCCTCGAGGCCGACGAAGCAGGAGATCAGGACGTACTGTACAGCTCGGTCGCGTAATTCAAGGCGTTATCGCGGACCTTACACAAGGTCGACCGAGAATAAGATCTGAGGAAGTCCTTATCGAGCCGGTAACGCTAGTAATACCGCGAGTGGTCGCCAACGATTCGATTGAGATATCAAAATCATGTGCTGTTGAGCTTCCGAGCTCGTGTGTTGTTGAGCCTTCAGGTTCTGGCGGTTTGATCGACCAGTTACAATCACTTGTCCTCGCGGAGGAGTCGAATCTCCAGAGTTCAGCCTGTTCGACCTCAGACGAGGCACCGAAGGAAAACCCGGTCTTCTGGACTGGCATCAGCGAGGGTTGGCAGTTGGTTTCTGTGGACGTTCCATCCGTCCATCCACTCAGTGGAAGCATCCCATTCCACGACCCACGGTACGGATACTATTCTGAGGCCTATTTCAAGGCCACCGGCAGAGACGCATACGCACCGGCGGAGGAGAAGAAGTTACTCAAGAAAGGGATTATTTGGGCCGACTTATGGGGCCCATAATCTCCACCATGGTAAGTGACTAAACTTTTTGCATAAAATAAAGGAAGGTCAACAGCTGACGCGCCTGGGGTCTATCGACACCCTAACGACGTCAACCTGGTCAAATAAAAAATTATTCTGTCTGATAATAGATAAGCCAGAATGTAACAGTTTATAAAAAATCCGCAGTTATTATGTATGTGTTTATCGAAATGTACGCCAGCACATAAGCTTTTTACCGTGTTGTGCCCTTATATCATGTTTTTTGTGTGTGTTTATTCGAGATTAGACCAACACATAAGCTTGTTACCGTGTTGTGCCCTTTTATCATGGTTTTTTGTGTGTGATTATTCGACATTAACCAACACATAAGCTTGTTATCGTATGTGCTAATAAAGTACGGAAATTTCATACTGAACATTTTAATTTTTTACAAATATTCCATTAAACAGTTATTTTATCATTTGATTATTTTGTCACTCGGTTATTTTGTCATCCGGTTATTTTGTCGTCGGTTATTTTGTCACGGTTATTTTGTCGCGGTTATTTAAGCGTGACACCTAAAATCTACATCACATTGTTACGGTGTATTAAAGTCATTATTGTATATCATAATGACGTAATTTTAAAATCATACATTTATGTCAGTAGCAAAGTCACGGTTTTACGCAATATGGATGTCACTTTTAAATCATATCTTTACGTCAGTGACAAGTCAGTATTTTACGCAATGCTGATGTAATTTCTGAGTCATAGTGTTTTTATCATCTATTTATTAAAATAAAACAATCATAGAATGAATTTTCAAAATGTGTAAATGTGTAAAAATAACAACTAAATGTCGAATATTCTTGGGGCCAAAGTAATTGATAAACTCGATAATATATTTCAGACGTTTTAGATTAAAGCATTAGCGTGAGCATAAAAAAATTAACTTAATTTTTTTAAATAATATATCGAAAATACTATTGAGGATGGCGAAGAAAATGTAACGACAGTTTGAACTCTTTTGATAATAAGATTGTAAAGTTTAGTACTGCAATTTTTCAATCGATTAAATTTCATACAATTTTGTGGAATTATTTAATGTTTCGCAAAATTTTATATAAGATTTTTTAAATTTCACATCACAACAGAAAATTAAAAAATTTGAAGAAACTTAGTTAAATTTTATATAATTTTTTATAATTATCATTTATGTTCATGGAGTTTTTTTAAATTGTGTAAAAATCCATCAAGAAAACTTATGAACTCTGTCTTTACCGGAATTTCACTCTAAATACATCAATTAAGCACAAGACTTAAACTCTCGTGATGTGACCAGTGAGCAACGTTCAGGACTGCCAGCCAAGAGGAGCCGTGTTCAAACCCAGCAGACGCCCAGAATTTTTTCATAATTTACTGCTATCAAATCTTGTTTCTGAATTCATAATGCGTTCGCGCGGTAATAATCAAATCAAAAATTCGGTATTTAATTTTTTTTTTTTTTTTCCAAAATATTTTTTCCTGATTGATGATTTTGACATCACCAATATGTCATACTGACGTCATGGAATGTCACACAGACATCACATTTACGTCATGTATACGTCATTAGTTTTACGTCATAATCTTACTTAAAAAAGTGGGAAATAATGAGTCACACCTGACTCATTCATGACTTATATCTTACGTAAATCATGACATAGTGTAACGTCACTCTGACGTCACATTTACGTAAATGTGCTTACTGGGTTAGGTTTTGATTCACCTCTAGCATCCGGTTTAAGAAGTATATCAGGTGTAGAACAGTGATCCATAAAAGAAAGGATGTACCTATACTACTCACTAGCTTACTCAGGAGCTATGTATCGAGTGACGATATGAAGCTGAACTCAGAAAGAACACTTTCAAAAAGTATACGATAGAGCTCAAAAAATTGCTGTCGGTATCTCAAAAAATTAACTCTAATAATGAACTACATTAACCACATATCTTCGCTGTGACAAATGCAGATTGTGAAAGCGAGCTCTGAAAGTGGAATGCAGGAATACTACTAATGGAAATCTCTTTAAATGATGAAATGACGCTGGTAGAGATGAATATCCAGGATGTACCAAATATGATTTGGCAGGGTGTCAACTCTGACAGTGTCGAAACAAAGTTGGACTTCGGTAGATAATTCAACCTATAAAGTGAGAGTCTCACCACAAGAAAATCTTAAGCTAATATTTCTGCCCAAGTAACAAGTGCATTAAGACAATCGATGAATAAGAACCATACTAGAATAATTTTTACACGGAAAACTTAATAAAAAAGACTTTGCCCCGACTAAAATGCGGAATCATCGACAGACGTCATAAAAAAAAGCTTCAAATGTTGGAATCACAGACTCTGTCATAACTAACTTGAAATCATTAACCTTATTTTAACATGCAAAGAGTTTTTCAAAATATACAACTGTAAATATATATTAAATAATCAATGCTTCCTGAAATATACGTTTAATTTTTTAAAAAATAATTTAAAACGATTAATTATAATTATTGAACATATTCGAAAAACAATCAGAGATTAAACCGATTAACAACTGGCCACTTTTTAAATTAGCATAGAAATGATTAAAGGTCAGTTTATTAAGAAATAGAGGTAAGTAGAGTTCAAATAAGGGACGGCCATTCCTTGAATTGTTGATAATAATTTTCGCTGCGCTGGTTTAATTCATGTAAGTAGTTGTTGAAAATTTCATAGCACCAAAATTCTTCAATCGGCTCCCCCCTCTTCGAAGCACTTTTGTGAAACTGGAAAGAGAAAAATCAATCATTTAATAAAAAATATTAATAAAAATATGTAAATACATTTATTTAAATACTTTGAATTGGTGATATAATTCACAAAACTGGTGGAAGCACTCAAAAGGACTTTTTGACCGAATTAGTCCTGCGTTTTCTGCAAGCTCACTGTAAAATAATTTAATAAATTATTTATGTGGATATAAAATTAAAATGTGTGTGTGTGTGTGTGTGTGTGTGTGTGTGTGTGGATGTGTGGGTGTGTGTGTGTGTGTGTGTATGTGCGAATGTGTTTCTTTCAAAATTTTAAAAAACTTTCGTCCACTTTTCTTGATTCCATAAATTAATGGAGGAAAAGCTGACTGAATCGAATAAATATTCATAAATTGTCATTCGGGCTGTTAGCAAGAGTTCCTTCTGTTGTAATGACCCTAATATAAATTAAATAAAACAAAGATATATAAAAATGGTATAAAATTTATAAAAAAAATCTAAATTAAATTAAAAATTAAAGTAAGAGAAGTAAATGAAAAAAAAAATTTCTTATTTATTAACTTACACATTTTCTGTACGTTTTTTTCCTACTTATTTAGACGTCCAATACTACGGTTGTTAAAATTGTTTATTAAATTGATGTTTGTTTGTTTTTTATGGCTGTAAACTCTTTAAAGATACGTAAAATTTTTAACTGACTGTAGCCGTATTCATTAATGTTGTTCAATTTAAACGCATGTGTTTTATTTTCTTAACTGCACAGGATTATGTTAAAAAAAATTCAAAATTTTATTAGGGCTATTTTTTTTACTAAAATTAAATTTTTTTTCTTTTGTTAACATAGTAAAATACACTATTTTAAGAAACAAAAAAAATTTCTTTAAAAACTGTCCCTTACTTTCTCTTATTTATTTATTCAAAAATTTAAACTTTTTATTTTTTGGACAAGCATATTTAAAATCGGTAAATAAACGCATACACTTAATCAACAACGCTAGAAAACACGGACACATATAATATTTGATATAACACATGTATGTTTAAAAACAATGAAAATAACTTACCTTTCAGTTGCTTGTTATTTTAAAATTCACTAATATTTGATTTACACAATTTAAAAAAATTAAGAGAAAAAAAAATCAAAATTTTTCATTAATTTTTTGCGGGCTGTATCTAAGCGGAAAATGAGGGTTCAGAGGGTCTATAGAAAACTTTTTTAAGCTCCAAAACTACGGTTTTTGGAACTTCAGATCATAAAATTAAAAAAAAAAAAAACGGTTCTCACGCAATCCGAAAATCTGAAATAAAAAAAACCTTAAAGATAGGTCTAGACACAAATCCTTACCGTTCAAATATCTTAAATAATATTATTCTATTCTATTATATTATTTTATATAATTAATTAAACATCGTTGAAATTATTAGATTATCGATATTCGATATAATACAATAGTTAGATTTCTATGAAATCTACTAAAAACAAAGAAATACAGTTTAATTTCAGTAGGTTATATAAAATTTATTAACTTTAGTAAATTGAACTACTGTGTCAAAATGTGAGTACTTTATTTTGTTTAAGTGAAAATATAAATATATTTTACGTTATAAAAATATAACAGAAGTCTATAAATTTAGTTGTGTTTTTAGATCTACTCTATGGAACTTATTAAAATTCGTTGGAAAAATGATAAATTCCGATATCAATATGGACCATGGCTCTATAAAGAAGTCAAAGGCTCAGAAGAGAAAAAATTTGTTTGTGTATCGCAAAAAAGAAATTGTTATTGTACAGCTTAACTAAATAAGACATTGAATGGATATGAAGGAGATATAAATACACATAATCATTCTGAACCAGAATTTAATGCAGAGTTAGTTAAATGTTTATCTATATAGTATTAAAATTGAAGCTTTTTGAATTGTTTTGAATAATTTCTTTTAATCTAGGTGAAGACAAAAGGGTCCTTGTATCCTTAATTTTTTTTAATTGTGTATCTACTATTATAATTTATAATTTTTTTTTTTTTTTTAATAGATTTCAATTAGAGAATAAAAGAAAATCCAGCAAAGCATTAACCACGTCTAAGAAAATTAAGCAGACGAAACCAATGATCACCGAATCTTTGAAAGATTTAGAACGTACAATCGCGAATTACTCTCCGATCAAGAGTATATTTCAAACTAAGGTTGAAGCAGAGGATAATTCGGTTGGATGTCTTTTTTCAACCAAAGAAATGCTTAATCGCGTTGGTGAAGCTAATGAAATTTATCTGCATACAACATTCAAAGTATTCAGCGAATTTCTTATTATTTTATTTTACATCAATGACATTTTTAAACATCTTTTCTATTTTTATGATGAAAATGATGTAAAACTTTTTGACAAATATCATAATTTGTGGTGATACATTTTTTAACTATTATAACAATATATTTGGGTCATGACATTTCAAATCAACCAATGATTGTAATCGACTCCTTTTAATTTCAATAATTCGGTGGGAAGTTATACTAAAGAAACAAAATTGAATATTTTTTTATTTTTAAGTTATGAAAAATCAATATTAAATTTTTGTCTCAATTCGTTTAATATATTAATCTTAACGCATAATATATTCTGTCATTTTTTTACTTTGTCTCCAGTTGTTCATATCGCTCACTGTCTTCTTAACATAAATAAAGTTTCAAATTTGATATTGAAAAATATTAATGTGCAGAAATTTATAAGTAAACCAATAATCAAAACAATTAGGATAAAAATTGATATCCTCGTTAACTCATACCCAATTTTCATTGAAAAATTAATATCACAAATTTTTTTCCAAACATATTTTTTTTCATAGCCAAAAGTATTTTTTTTTTTTTTAAACAAAACCAAGCAGTCGTTTGTAGCTATAATAGTTTTCGTAATATTTTTTTAAATAAGTTTTAAAAACTGGAAAAATATTAAAATTTTCAAATTTGCATGAGCTTAGAAAAAATCTTTTTAATTTTTTCTTTTAGTAAAACTTCGTTTTATGATAAAAGAAAATTTTCAACCAACTTTCATCGACATCGAGAGAGGTCGATCACAACCATAGGTTGATTTAACGTAGAATGACCTATTTTAATTTTCTTTTAGGTCCACTTAAGCGATATAAAACATTCTCAATTATTAATATTCCACATAAGAAAACAAAATTTGGTAATTATTTTGAACTCATTATTTTATAGATAATATATTAATCCTAGATATTAAGATATATATAAAAAAAACTTTAATTTTGAGCTTGTTTCTAAAGATTTCTATCATGAAAAATAATTATTTTAAGCAGAATAAAGAAAAAAAAAATTTTATTTTTGCAACTTTAGTTTGTAATTTTTAAAGTTTTTAGTTGTGGAAAAAATAAAAAATAGTAAGTGGGTAAATAGACATCACACATAAAGGCACGGAGGGTAGAAAGTGAACGTTGTTCACAAACCATTATGGAACATGTTGACTAGGGTGTCATTTTAGGGCAATTTTTTTTTTCAACGTATTAACATTTTCTATACTTGTAGGAAACTGAAATAAAATGCATGTTAAAATTAAAGCCCTTAATATTAATATTAACAGGTGTCTCGTCGTGATTTTCTATTTACCAATCAAATAACATATGAAAAAAAAATTAAGTTTGAAATTTCATACCCCGGCAATGACTCATTATGCAGATAAGTTCAGTATATAATTTTGTAAAAAATTAAACTCTTTACAAAAAAAGTCTCTTATCATTATTGATAAATCCATCTGTTCAAAAATTATTGAAGTTTGAAGTAAAATTTATAGTAATTTTCGAGATCTTTTTACTTTTTTGGCGAAACTATCGAACTTATCACAAAATGGCATGAGATCTTTTTTATAGACAATTTCATTCCCTACAAATTATTCCATTTTAACTTTTTTCAAATTTCGAATAACTTTGTACTTATTTCCACTGTAATGTTAAGCTCGTAAAAAAATAGTGTTTTTATCTATTTCAAGAGTTTGACGTTAAATTGGTTACGGTATTTAAATAGTAAATAGAAAATTGCGACGAGACACCTGTTAATATTAATAATAATAAGAACTATAATTTTAACAGTCACCTTATTTTACTTTCCTGCAAGTATAGAAGTTATTAGTTCGTTGAAAAAAAAAGTTGCCCTAAAATAACACACCTTAACGTTCACTACCGCCCTCCGTACTTATACGTATATCGTATCTTTGGCCACAATAAAAAAAAAAATATCGGAAAAAAATTTTTATTTTGTATTTTAAAATGACTACCCTCAAATATGGATGTTATTACGTCTCCTGCGTTTAATTTAAATGTGTACATCCTTTCGTTTATAATATTTTCTGTGGGAATTCTTAGCTTATTTATTTTAACGAATTCGACAAATAAATCTTTGTATGTTAAAATTTGGCAAGAACTTCTACTAATCCGTCTACCAAGTATTAGAAAAAATCTGAAAACAGTTGTAAGCGATTGTCTAATACCACTATTATCAGCTACAAAAGAAGTGCTTGGAAATGTAAAATTGAGAGGGTGCTGGTTCAATAACATGAGGGTAAGTAACTCAAACATATCGTAAATTATGAACCTTAATGCAATATATTAATACTATATATTATGGGACTAATTTCAAGGTCAATATTGAAATCATTCCTATAATATTATGGGTAGCATTCTCATAATTATTGTGTCCGATTCCATCATTTCTTTAAAAATTTGTTACAATTATTGGTGTTATTAGAAATTAAAAAAAATTATTTTTTTCACAAGATCTTGGCCAGGAAATGGAGAACATTTAACTTAAATGATTTTAATCACAAAATATTTCGTTACGCACTTGGGATTCCAACATTGGCACCTAATCAATTCAAAAATGCAATTGAATTAATTTCCGTAATAATTGACGACAATAAAGATGAGTATGCGAAGTATATTGATCGACTTCGTTCATTTACAAAATTTCTTGAGTTATGGTGGCAGCCAATGGCTGAGTCAATATCATTTACAATAAATACAGATGATTCAATAAATATTTCTGAATATTTTGATAGACATTTAGCCAGTAAAATGGGATCATTGTCACCAGATATTTTTCAATTTTCCGGTATGTAAAATAACTAAACTGTTATATTTTTATAGACCAGGCAAGGAACTAGCACTAAGATTGGAGTTAATTACTGACGGAGAAAAAAATTAAATAATTTTGACTAAATTTAAAAAAAAATTACAATCCAAAAAATAATCTCGAAGCGTTAAAAAAAATCAAAACTTTTACAAAACCCAAAGTAAAAATTACAACATATTATTTAGAATAATAATTTCTGTTAATTATAAAAATTACTGCATTCAAAATAAAATTTACTAGCGACAAAATAAAAATTATAACGTAACAATAATTTTTACTATTTTACTTAGTAAATATTAGTTAACGCGCTTTGTGAATGATGTAATCGGACGAGTAGCTTTTACAATCCAGATAGCAAATTTTTAATTGTGGTTGTAATTATTATTTAATTTTGACCTAAATTTTTGTCTGTGTAACTATTAGGTTCTTAAGCGGATTCGAAAAATTTCAAAATAAACTATAGTTAAACGGTTTAAATGTGCGGAAAAAAGATTAAAACCCTCATTATACCAAACCTATAGTCAACTTTTGAAAGGAATTTATTTTTTTTTTGTCATTCAGAATACCATCCCTCACCAGATTTCATGCTTACCTAATAGTAATTAATTTCAATCTTTCTGTTTTTTGAGACCTGCTTTGCCTAGTCTATTAGTACTTTATCAACACAATATTTTTTTTCGTTATTGATCATGAAACAGAATATGATGAATTGAAAAAAAAAAAAAATAAACTTACTTTACTAATATTTACTTAATTGATAACTAATTCATTGATGAAATTAGATTAATATAACAAGTTCTATAAAAATTCATTAAAATATCAATACAAACAATAAAGTGTTACAAAAAACCAAAATATTTTTTTTAACGTCGTGTGGGCTCAAAATTTACTTTATAGTATAAGAAAAATCCTCACCAAATTTCAGCAAGATATCTTTGAAATTGAGCTATCACAAAGGGGGGGGGGGGGGGGGGTCTCATTTCCCATTTAAAATATACGTGAAAATTTTTCATTTTAGTTTTTCGTTATTAAGAATGTGAAAAAAAATGTTTTTCAAATTCCATCTAGTATAAATTCGTAGGAAATTAAATTCTCTACAAAAAGTGTTTAAGCATTATGTACGTCACACGAACTGGGAAAAAGTTACGGGGCTTAAAAGATCAACAAAAATTTATTTTCTTCTGTGTTAAATTTTTTTTTTTTTTTAATTATTTTTCATTTTTATTACATCAAAATTTTTTTTTTTCTTTTTCAAATTTAACAAGCACATTTCTGTAGAAAATTTAAATCCCTACAAAAAATATCTGATATCATATTTATTTCCAATGAATGAAAAAAAAGTTACAGGGCTTTAAACGTCAACGAAAAATAAAGTTCACTTTTAGTTGACATTTAAAGCTCATGTATTTTAAATGGTAAAAGGGACCCCCCTTTGTGATAGCTCAATTTTGAAGATATCTATTAAAATTTGATGATGATTGTTTTTATAAGATAAATTAACTTTTAAGCTCATGAGGTGTTAAAAAAAAAAAAAAACTATTCTTTTTTTCTTGTGACGCGCTACCAAAAAAAAATTTCTGAGCTAATATGAAAAAAAATATTTTAAATTCACTATATATATATATATATATATATATATATATATATATATATATATATATATAAACATTTTTTCCAGTATAATTACATTAATATTAAATTTTAATAGAACGAGTAAAGCAAATTTGTTGTAAATCCAACGAAATGTATTTAAAAATGGAGGCAGGATATAAATTGGAGTTATACGAAAAAAATTCCTTCATTAAAATGGACGCAAGAATTTTAAAACTTGTAAAGTTATTAGAAGATGGTAAAATTTCATTAAATTATTATCTTGAACATGTAATAGATTCCGATATGCATAGATTAATAATTAAAATGTTGGAAGCACCTCAATGTACGTATGTCTTATATATATGGTCAGATCCATTATTTTTCGACGAAATCGTGAACGCGTGGGTCACCGATTTTGACGCTGATTTTTTTCTTAAAGTAGGTTAAAAAATCCAAGCACGATCCACCCAAATCCGGCCGCTGGAAATTTTTTTTAAACTTGAAAAAAGTAAATTTTTTATTAACTTTCAAAAATTTGTATCATAACTTCTTTATAACTTACAGATTCCGTTCAAATGGCATTCTTTCCTGTGAACCCTCTACTTAAAAAAAAAAAAAAAAAGATTTTGCTATAAATTCATATTTGGCTTATTTACACGAACAAAATCAGACGTTAGTGAACCGTCTACTTTGAAAACTGTAGATTTATGAGGATTCTCAAACCAGTTAAAATTCTAACAAAATGGTTCAGTTGGAAGCTCACAGTTAATCTGAATATGAGTTTATAGCAAATACCGACTTTTTTTCTTTTTTTTTTTTTATAGTGCAGGGTTCACAGGAAAGAATGCCGTTTGAATGGAATCTGTAAGTTATATAGAAAGTTATCTTCTTTTCTGAGCTACTTAAAAAAAAAATTAACTTCCAAATCGGTGACCCACCCACGCACACTATCGTCGACAAGTAATGGATCTGCCCGTATATAATTATGTAGTATAAAATTAACTGAATTAAAAAAAATTTCTATTCTAGTTGATGGTGACGATGGAAAGTTACACGAATTAACTAATAAAAATTCGCCATTCTCTGATAATTGAAATATCTCCATTATAAAAATTTCAAGACATATTTGTAAGTGTTATTGTTATGATCATGATTATGATTATTATAATTATTATTATATAATATATGATAAGATTTAGTACGCATGGTAATCATAATGTTGTTGATGTGTATTTTAAAAATATTAAACGAGTTTACATATGTTTGACTTATTTTTAATTTATTTTTTTTTAAGCATAATTGAAAAATATATATTTTTGTCGGTTCCTGTTTGTAAATTGTCTATAAGTTATAAAAAAAATTTGATGAAAAAAAAATCTTAATCAAGATAATCATTTTGCAAAAATTTATTGCCTTCAATGAAGCAAAAAATTTATTGAGCAAAGAAAAATTTCATGGCTAAAAAAAATATAAATAAATAAATATTTTGCTTGATCTCGGATCAAAAATAAAACTTACTTTTGACCTGAAATTTAAGCCAAAATAAAGTAAAATTTCAATAACATTTGACTTACTTTCGACTATTTTTTTTTCTTAGTCAGAATAGATTTGAGACAAAAAAAGTCATAATCAACTTTAAATTTTTTATTTCTCAATATATTAATCAATGAACGTAATTATTTAAATAAGTATCTAATGTATTAAATCATCTGGTGTAATTAAATTATTGTAATTTTATCATAATTTTCGCTGCAATATGGACATTTCTTGTTTTTAATGACGTAATAGTCGGCTATCCAGTATATCACGCATCCGATGGAACGCTGACAATTATCAACTTTCACACATGCTTTACATGAAAAGCAATATTAGCATTCTTAGTCGTTTTGTATTTAAGGTAATAGTTTAAAAAATTACTCTCTAAATGTTAGAAGCACCTAAATGTAAGTATATATATCTCAATTTTAATATAAACATGTAAGGAATAGAATCTTAAACCATAAAAATAATTAAATAAAACTTCATTATCTTTCATTGGGCATAAAAATTATTGAACTTGAAATTATTTTTTGAGTTAAGTAAAATTTACTTTGCTCGTGTAGCATGGTGAAATTTTTTAGCTCAATTCAAGAAGATGAATTTATTTAAACTTATTAAATCGGTTTAAAATTATATTTCTTCAAGCAAATTCATTTTTTTAACTTGAATAAAACTGACATTAATATATCAGTATTAATTCATAATTACATTTATACAATTTAAATCAAGATTTTAAAAAATTTTGAATTATTCATTAAAATTAATTGCATCGATATTATAATAGCCAGGCTGCGAATAGCCTGATTTGATCAATCGCCAGGTATAGAATCGACTAATTTTACAAATTTATAAGTTTAGGATCGGCTAATTTTACAAATTTAGAAGTATAGGATCGGCTGATTTTAAAAATTTATAAGTTTAGAAACGGCTAATTTTAATTATTATTAAATTTATCACCGGCTGAATTCGAGCGGTAAAGTTTTAAAGTGGCAATATTTATTGATATACAGAATTTAAAGGTCAGAATTTTAAATAACCTAAATATTAATATGACGTTATTTTAGATGCTCAAACTTTTCGTTTATTTACTTTTGAATTTGGAATATTTTTAATAATTCTTTTTTTTTAATCCGCTAATTTTATGATGAGTGACATTTTATTAATGCTTTTTTTTTAAATGGCTGATTTTAAAAACTAATTTATTTTTAGAGTTTTTTATTTACACTTAGCTGTCATTTGTTTAATCATATTTTATTATAAATTTAATTCACTTTAGACATTATTTACGTTTCTCATATTTTTATGATATCTTTTCTTACGTTTAGCTTAATTTTAAAACGGTAAAATTTAAAGTTTTCAAATTTTAGACTTTAGAAACCGCCAAATTTAAGGTTGGCAATAAATCTCGAATCTTAGAAACATACTCGAATTAATGTCCCCGATTGTATATATATATATATATATATATATACATATATATTGTGACGTTATTTTTCGTATGGGGGTCAAATCGAAGTGAACGTCACAAGCACCAACTGATGTTATTGTATTTACGAGCATGGTAACTCAAGACTCATAGTTTAGCTTACAGGTATTCGCGATTTTGATACAGATTTTTGATTTAAGTTATAGTCTAAGAATTAAATATGGAGTAACGTTTGGCTACAGTTATGGGTTTTTGATAAAGAAAATAAAGAATTAGAATCAGAATTATGGAAATTGAATATGGAATATAGTTTGAGATTAAAGTTTGGGGTAATGATAAAGTTTGAGTTTGGTTTGCAGTTTTGGAATTTTGAGTATGTGGAGAAGTCAGTGTTACCGTGGAGCGGGACTTGAATTAATCACACGGTATCAGCTGATGATAGAACCTAGTTCTATCCCTATGAGATTTCTTGGTTGATTGCAGAGGTCTAGCTGGGATGCTAGCGCTCCAGTATATAAGAAATTTGACGGATGCAGAATGGGATCAGTTTTGAGTTTTGGTTTGGCAGGTCTCAACAGTAATTTTGTGACCGTTGCCGTTGTGGAAGCCTTCTGGTCATTTTTAATTGTTTTAGTTTGACAGGCCTCAGAGGACAACCTATGACCACTTGTACCGCTGAGGAAGTCATAGGTCACTTAGTTTTTAAGTTTTACGATCCCAGCTGAAGTCTGTTTCAGGAGAGCAACTACAAGGGATATCCATACGCAAAATCAGTCAGTTTATAATGTATACCGTGCTGAAATTTCGCGACGGAGACGCGGAACAGTCCAATATATCGTATGAGGTCACCCACGCGTGATAAATAAATGATAATAAATAATAATAAATGATAATAAATACTGAGATCAAATAAAATAATAAACATAAGTGATCGGTAAATTATAACTAAAATAATTAATTCAACCCAGAATTAATTATTTTATTGAATTGAAAATAATAAATAATTAGTGTGCCTGCACCAGCTCCTCAGGTTAGGTTAGTGCACGCAGGCGCCAGACCGTTTATTTAAAACGGACAAAAATTATTCAGGAGGAACTTACGAGGGAAAATCCGAGCAAGCAGTTGTGACAAGGCGGATAAACACTCGAGTGAAACAGTGGAAATTAAATAAATAATAGAAAAATTGTATATGAGCAATAAATAATTACATGTCAATAATAAATAAGAGCAAGAAAAATGAATGAAAACAGTAGGAAAAAGATCCAGAGAAATAAATATTAAACTTTCCCCGACAGCTGTTGGTTTCCGACTGTTTATATTCATAAACAATAAAAAAAATAATAATATTTCACAATATCTAAGTTTGTTATAATTAATAATAATAACTGGTGATTACCAAAAATTACAGTTAAAATTGTTATAAATTTTTGGTAATTATTTGGAAGTGGGGTCAACCACATTTTTGACGATAAAAAATCGAGAAATCAATATTTTCGAATGGTTTTTTTTTGAAATTGTTCTATTTTACGGCGGATTTAAGAATTTGCCATCATAAATTAGGAATTTTTGAGATTTCAATGAGTTTTTCTAATTTTAAAGTATAAAAAATCCATGTATTTCATCATATTCATTGAAATTTTCGTGGCAAAATTTTTTTGAGCTTGTTAGTATTTTTTTTCTTAAAAAACATAAAAAACTGAATATTTTGAAAAAAAAATTTTTTTTGATAGTGCAACTAGATAATTTTTTATGAATTTTTGAAAAAACAAATTTTTTTTAAATAATCGAAAATAAGATCAACCACATTTTTGACGATAAAAAATAGAGAAATCAATATTTTCGAAAGGTTTTTTTTTTGAAATTGTTCTATTTTACGGCGGATTTAAGAATTTACCATCATAAATTAGGAATTTTTGAGATTTCAATGAGTTTTTTTAATTTTAAAGTATAAAAAATTCATTTATTTCATCATATTCATCGAAATTTTCGTGGCAACATTTTTTTGAGCTTGCTAGTATTTTTTTCTTAAAAAACATAAAAAATTGAATATTTAAAAAAAAATTTTTTTTGATAGTGCAACTAAATAATTTTTTATAAATTTTTGAAAAAACATATTTTTTAAATAATCGAAAATAAGATCAATCACATTTTTGACGATAAAAAATCGAGAAATCAATATTTTCGAATGGTTTTTTTTTTTTTTTAAATTATTCTATTTCACGGCGGATTTAAGAATTCACCATCATAAATTAATATTTTTGTAATTTTAATGTTATTTCAAATTTTTTAAACGGTCACACACAAAATTTGTGAGAAAATTGCGCTATTTTTCACACGTTTTTGTATAGGTATATTTTTATAATCGCACACACACAGAATTTGTGAAATAAAGAAAAAAAAGGAATTTGTGAATTATTTAATAAATATTTCTGAATTTATTTTTGAATTTATTTTATATTTTATAAAAAACAAATAATATATTAATTACTGAATATAATCATTTATTTAACCATTAAAATCAATTAAATATTGGTAATATTCACTTAATGTCGCGAAAAAAACGTGTAAACGATCACAATGATCAATTATTTTCAATCGAAACATATTCTCCGCCAAATACCCACTCATATTTTCTTCCTTACGTCCATAATTTGGGATGTTCGTTCTTGCATTACGCCATGTCCGCTCAATATTTTGAGTGTGGGCACCGCTATCCGGATCAACAAAATTATATGAATGATTGACGGTGAGATGCTTGTATCCTAAAATAATTTATTTCAATTAAGTAATTATAATACAAATTTGTTAATCTTCTGAACAAAAAGTTTTGAAAATTATTTGATATTTTTTTTTTTTTTTTTTTTTTTTTGTTAGATTTTTTAAATAATGTATTTATTTGTATAACACATATCTTATTTAAGTAAATTGCTTCTTTAGTATATACACAGATGAAAAAGTTGACTTGATTCAAAAGCGAAAAACTTGAACCAAGAATAGCATTTTAAAGAAAATGATTTTCTTGAGTCAAGAGAAAAAATTCTTGAAGCGAGATAAATTTAATTGAATCAAGAATAATTTCTTGGCTCAATAATTTTTTCTCATGACCTAAAAAAATCATTTTCTTCAAAATGCTATTCATGGTTCAAGATTTTTTCTTTTGAATCAAATCAACTTTTTTATCAGTGTAGATGATGATTGAAATAAATGAAAATTATACCTTCATCATTGAGACAATTATAGGCTTTCCAACAATCAGACATAATTATAGAACCAGAACGTATTCTTTTTTTTATTATTTGCAAAAGCGTTTTGCTTGTTCTATCCGGTACAACTTCAATAAAAAATGTCTTGGTTTCCCTTTCTATGCCTCCGAATAACCATTGCTCATCGATGATTCGACCACGATGATATTTTCTTCGCCCAAACTTAGCTTCGTCAATCTCAACAATTTTATTCCGTCCACCTATTTTTACGGCCGTGTTCTTGATTGCCCAATATTCCAAAGTTTCCCGAATAAATGCACTCCAATCAATATAAGTACTTGATGATATTTTTAATTCTCTTATCAAAAACTCTTGATGAGGAGGATTTAATAATAAATATAATACAATAAATTGACAGCTAATTTCGGGAGTTAAATGGGCATTAAAAAACCATGAGCCATCTCTCAATGATTTTTTAAAATTGCACTTTTTTGTTTTTTTTTTTTTTATTTTCTAAATATAAAACTTGTCGCCGACACTGCCACATTAGTTTAGTTTCGTTTAAAGTGCACAATTTATTACAAGTGTTACAGTATATTTTATTTTTAATTGCATTGTGATTCATTAAAAACTTCACAGCATTATCACGATCACCAAGTTCTATGAGTGCTTCACGTAAATTTAAGGAACAACCTTTGCAGGTCATTATGAATTCACAATAATACACACTATAAAAAACATGACATAAACACATAAAACATTTACTTTTCTTGAAATGAAATAAATTATTCAATAAATATTAATATATTTCAAATAATATACTTACGAATATTAAATTTATATATTTTTTTGTTATAAAGATAATTATGAATCGGATTCTTTAAAAATTTCACTACAAGACTTGTAACTCACAGTTAACAATTGTTTATTTAAGAAATGAACAAAAGGACGTTATAATTTATATATTTTTATATTATCTATATAAGTAAAAAATTCAAAATAATACAACTAACGCCAATCGATAAGATAAGAAATGACTATACCTACGGTTGATAAAGATGTTTGTCATACTTTAAATCAAAAGTAATAAGAATTCGTTAAACTTTTAATATTTTAAGGTTTATAAATTATATTAATCATGAGATGAAATGTATCAATAACATTTTAAAATTTTTAATAATCAATTAAAAATTCTTAAAATAAAATATTAAGACTTTTTTTATCGACTTTATTCATTTTCTTATAAGTCTACCTACGAATAAAATTATTTGAAAAAAAAAAAAAAAAAATATTAATTTTATGATTTTATTTTATTTAATTCTTATTGTTATAAGTTTATAATTTTTTGAGATATTTAAAAATCGTTAAAATAAAATTTTAAGATTTTTGTTATTCACTTCATTCATTTTTTTATAAGTCTACCTTCGAATAAAATTATTTGAAAAAAAAAAAAAAAAAAATATTAATTTTATAATTTTATTATATTTAATTCTTATTTTTATGATTTTATAATTTTTTGAGATATTTAAAAATCGTTAAAATAAAATTTTAAGATTTTTGTTATTCACTTCATTCATTTTTTTATAAGTCTGCCTCCAAATAAAATTATTTTGAAAAAAAAAAAAAAAAAAAAATTAATTTTACAATTTTATTATATTTAATTCTTATTTTTATAATTTTATAATTTTTTAAGATATTTAAAAATCAATTAAAAATTCTTAAAATAAGATATGGAAAAATTTTTTTTCCAATTTATTCATTTTTTTATGTACTTTTTGAAAAAAATTACTGCAATGTTCGATACCATAAACATTATTGAAATTTCAATGAAAAACTAGTGAAATATCGTTTTTTTGAATTTTTAATTGTATAAAACATATGTATATTTTTATTTTTTGAAATCGACTCATTTTTTTTCATAAATCCGCCGAAAAATAGAACAATTTCAAAAAAAAAACCATTCGAAAATATTGATTTCTCGATTTTTTATGGCCAAAAATGTGGTTGACCCCACTTCCAAACAATTACCAAATTTTTCAACACTGGGGTGATTTCTCATCACACAATATCAATACAAATTATTTATACTCAATTTAAGAAAATAATAATATAATTTAATTTCATTAACAAGAATAAATGATAATAATATTTTAATCCATTTAAATTTTATCTCTCAACACTTGTAAGAGAGAGAAAGATACGGAATTTTTATCCTCACTCATACACAAATCACAAATTTTCTCTTTATAAATAATAATTAATAGTAAGCACCATGATAATTTTTGACCACTGGGGCAGTTGAAATAACGTAAATTAAAACCAATTTAATTATTTTAAACCAGATAAATAATAATAATAATATCCCGAAAATTATTTTTAAATAATAATAATTATTAGTTAGTATAATTCAGGAATTTTTCACCCGAAGATGATGTCAGTACTTGAGGAATTTACTCAAGTACTGCATGCGCTCTATAGATATATATATTATAGGTATATATATATGTATACCGGCGACGTCCCAGTACGTCGTATATGTTTTATATATAAATATATATATATTTATATAGAAATATCTGGATACTTTACACAATATGACAAAAAGTAATATTGAACACTAATTATTTATAATTATTTCGTATATCATTCAGTGATATTAATATATATATTAATTATACTCTCCGCGGCGACCAACAACTACCGAGGGAGGTTATCACGTGAAAAATATTATCCGACGAAAGAAATACAAAGTACTTACTCATAAATCTCCAAATATCAGCCAAATAATATTTAGAAATAAAGTCCACACTATTATTCACCCGGTGAATAATATCAACAGAACTTTCCAATAAAAAACTACTAATTATCAACAATAATAATTTTTCACTTTCCAGACAGTGTCCGCACGCAACAATAGTCCGTATCTTTCTGATTTAATTACCCTATCCTCCACCTGTTGGTCGCTCACGTGGCGCAATAATCGCCCTAATTTACTATTATGATTATTTTTCTCTAGCCCTGGGCTAGTTTTTAAATAAAAAATATAAAATATAAAGATAATTTTTCCACACTTGAATGATACATGAATAATTATTCAAATGCATGTACTATTTATTTATAATATTAGGAGTACAAATAAGTTTCCGCCGTTTTATTGTAGATGGCGCGGCACGGAGTTTCGGTTAGCTTTCGCAGATGATAACCGGCTTAAAAAATAGTTTGGACATTCAAGAACAACATAACCTATTAATATCATTGATTTTATATTGGTAAAATATAATTTTTATAAGTTGAAAATGTCAAAATTTGAGCCAAGTAAGCGTCATTTGCGGGAAATATAAGTTTACTTCTTTAATTTAAAGAAATCTGCTGCTGAGGCGCATCAATTGCTCGTAGAAGCATATGATGAGGGTGCTTTGAGTGAGAGAACGTGTCGAGAGTGGTTTCAAAAGTTTAAAAACGGTGATTTCGACGTAGAAGACAAAGATCGCAGTGGAAGGCCAAAAATTTACGAGGATGCAGAATTGGAGGAATTATTGGAGGAAGATTCATCTCAAACACGAAAAGAACTTGCTCTAACATTAGAAGTAACTCAGCAAGCAATCTCACATCGTTTAAAATCATTAGGAATGATTCATAAACAAGGAAATTGGGTTCCGTACAAATTAAAGCCGAGAGATATTGAACGCCCATTATGCTTAAGTGAAATGCTGCTAGCTAGACATAAAAAAAAGGGTTTTTTACATCGTATCATAACTGGTGATGAGAAGTGGATACATTATGACAATCCAAAAAGAAGAAAATCATGGGGATTACCTGGCCACGCGTCAACATCAACAGCAAAACCGAATATTCACGGAAAAAAACTTATGCTGTGTATTTGGTGGGATCAGCTAGGTGTAGTGTATTATGAGTTGCTTAATCCGAGCGAAACAATTACTGGAGCCCTCTATCGAACACAATTGATGAGATTGAGCCGAGCTCTGGAGAAAAAACGCCCTCAATACTATTCTAGACACGGAAAAATTATTCTTCTGCATGACAATGCTCGTCCACATGTTGCGGCTCCCGTGAAAAAGTACTTGGAAACACTTGATTGGGAAGTGTTACCCCACCCGCCGTATTCACCAGACATTGCACCGTCCGATTATCACCTGTTCCGGTCCATGGCACATGCTCTGACGGCGCAGTGGTTCACATCTTATGAGGATACCAAAAATTGGGTTGATTCGTGGATAGCCTCAAAAGACAAGGAGTTCTTCAGACGTGGGATTCGAATGCTGCCTGAGAGATGGGAAAAAGTGGTCGCAAGTGATGGGCAATATTTTAAATAAATTTATATTACCGTTTTTCTATAATAAATATTTAATTTGTGTTAAAAAACGGCGGAAACTTATTTGTAACCCTAATATGTTCGTATTTTTATCTTATCTCATAAATTAAATAATAATTAGTTCAAATCATCAAATCCGTCAACAAAGTATTGATTTTTCCCCTACCCAGCGGTCAATACTTTCACCAATACATAAATGACAACAAATTATCGGATGACAAGTTTGAAAAAAATATAATATAAACAATAGTTGGGGCATAATGTCGCACTGGATTATGCATCCTAACTGTTTCAAAATCCTAAACAAAAAACTTAAACTAACAAAAATCAATTGTTTATATTTTTAAATTATAAAAATAAAATCATTTCATACACGTGCTCACTCACACGCTGCGCGCATGCGCTAGTATCGTGAACGGACTGCTGTCCCAACCGGCGGAATGGCGGAATGCCCGCGCAACGGTTCAAATTCAAACTTACAATTAAAATATTTAAACTTACAACTAATTAAAATTAAATAATTTGAATCGTTACGTGACAAGTCAATACGTTTGGTGAGGTAAAAGCCTCCAGTTATCGAGTTGTAGAGTTTGAGGTTTGATTATGGATTTAGAATATAGAGGTCAGTTACTAATAACGATAAGATTGAGTTTTGAATTTTGGGGTTTTGAGAAAAAGGAAGTCGAAGGGAGACCTTTGAAGAGCACGGACATGAGCATTGGTCTCTAGTCGCTCAAAGCGAGTCGACGTGTTCAGTAATGGCGCTACAGTTCATGGCATTGCGGAAAGCTACAGATTAAGATTATTGTTACAGAAGTATTATTTAAAACAGTGTAAGACGTTACTTGATATTTTATTTATCAGTAATCAGCTATGAACTAATTATTATAATTATTAATAATTGATTGAGTTCGAATCAGAGTCTTGAAATATCATACTACTGTTTAATTAAAGAAATGACCTAAGATCTGAGAGAATTATGAGAATATTGTTACAGTTTAGAGTCATGTTCACGATTTATTGTTAATATTATTTTTATAAACTAATTGTAAGAAAAATGTTTAGTTATTAAACGATTTGTCGTCTAATTAACGTCAATGTGAGACCCATGTACGTTAGTTTTACTAGCTTGTTAAAGAAAATGTTCTAGAGTATTGGTTTTATAAATAATTGTTCTAGTTTACCGAATATTTTTTGATTATTATTTTGCTCTATTAGTTAATTTATTAATAATGTATTGATACGCATCATCTAGATGCCAATTTAGCTTTTTGTTAAGATTAATGTTATTATTATTAGATTCAGTATTTTGTTATAGAGTAAAATTATTAGTATTATGCTACAGTATTTTGTTATTGTTAAATTGAGATTTAGGATTATTTATTGTTTAATAAAAATTGCAAATCCACTGATAATTTACATGAATTTGGAGATAAATCAATCTGGACCGCTCCTTCTCTCCATAAACCTGCACACTGAGCGACACCATGGCATACCGTAACTCTGTTTTTAGTTTTCCAGTCTCTGTTTTTGTTTTTGCTTATGTTCTGAGCATTTTAGTTTTAGTTTTAGTTTTAGTTTGCGTGGTTTTGGTGATAATTCCACACTAATTAAAATTTTAAAACTTCATTTTTTTTATACTAATATTTTCATTTGTTTTCTTTTCTATCAATTCATTTCCATTTTCTTTATTTTCTTCTATATCTGTAAATATTAATTATCAATTATTATGTAATTTTGCGGCTAAGTTGTATACAATATTTTTTTGTTACTATATCCAGGTAAACACATTGACGTAAATTTAATGTCAGAGTGGCGTTACGCTATATCATCATTTATGTAAAATATAACTTATGAATGAGTCAGTGTTGACTCATTATTTCGCACTTTTTTTCGTAAGATTATTATGTAAAACTAAAGACGTATACATGACGTAAATGTGATATCTGTGTGACACTCTATGACGTCAATATTACATATGGGTGATGCCAAAATAATCAATCTGGAAAAAACATTTTCGAAAAAAAAAAAAAAATGAAATACTGAATTTTTTATTTGATTATTATTGCACTAACGCATTACGAATTCAAAAACGAAATTTGATAACATTAAATCATGAGAAAATCCTGGGGCATGTTCTGGGTTCAAACACGGCTCTCTGGCTGGTAGTCCTGAACGTTGCTCACTGGTCCACATCACGAGATTAACTCTTGTGCTGAATTGATGTATTTAGAGTGAAATGTCGAAAAAAACAGAATTCATAAGTTTTCGTGATGGATTTTTACAAAATTTAAAAAAAACTCCATTAACTCATATGAAATTTTATAAAAACAATATTTGTCGGCCTCGATGATAATTATATAAAATTTTATTAAGTTTCTTTAAATTTTTTAATTTTTCTTGTGATGTGAAATTTCAAATATCTTATATAAAATTTTGCGAAACATTAAATAATTCCACAAAATCATATGAAATTTAATCGATTGGGAAATTGCGATACTAAACTTGATAATCTTAATATCAAAAGAGTTCGAACTGTCGTTACATTTTCTCTGTCATCCTAAATGATATTTTCGGTTTATCATTCAAAAAATTAAAGTTAACTTTTTTATGCTCACGCTAATTTTTTAATCTAAAACGCCTGAATGATCTATTGTCGAGCTTATCGATTACTTTGGCCCCAAAAATGGTCGACGTTTAGTTGTTATTTTGACACATTTTCACATTTTTGAAAACTCATTCTATGATCGTTTTATTGCAATAAATAGCTGATAAAAAACTATGACTCAGAAATCATATCAGCATTGCGTAAAATACTAACTTGTCACTGATGTAAAGGTATGATTTAAGTGTGACATTTATATTACGTATAACCGTGACTTTGCTACTAACATAAATGTATGACTTTAAAATTACGTTATTTTGATATACGAAAATGTGAATTGCTACTTAGCGAGTAAAAATTACTATTTGCCATTATAACTTTTAATACGTGAAATATAATATCGAGTGTGTTTTATTTTATTTATATTTGGCATCCCAGGTAGGAACCGCCAATAATGACAATTGGGCCAGCGTTGGCTCTTTTTTAATCTGCCAAGCCTTGATAGCCAAGCATGGCTGAAACTTGGTCCTATTGTAAACCCAAGCTAGAACCAAGCCTCGGCAACTAAGTCTGGCCGAAGCTTGGTTCTATTGTAAAATTTTATTCATATCAAATTTAAAGTAAGCAATTTATTTCTAACAGGAGGGCTCCTATCATTACTCCCAAAATAATAATTTTGACAAGAAAAAACTTTTATTTTTTGTGTAAAATTAACTATTTTTTTAGTGTTACGTATCGTATTATTTATTTCAGTTTTTCAAATAAAATTATAATTTAATAACCGGTTTTTATATCACTAATATATCTCTAATATTATGTTTCATTACAATAATTACAATCGGTTGTATTGCTGTGTTAAATAAAAAAAATACTTTTATTTTAAGTAAAACTTGAAGTGTTTCATTTTACACCAAATAAAGATACTATGTGTTTCGTTCGTAAATCGCTTCTAAAATCCGAATGACAAAAATTTTTGAAAAATTTTATTACTTTTTAATCACAGAATATTTTTATTTTGAAAAGGAAATTTGCAAATAACATCAAACTTATAAATCTACATAATGGAAAAAAAAATTTTTACTTTTTCCAAATTTTTTAGGGGGTCCGTCGTGCTCGAGGATCCGTACCTCAGTCCGTAGACTAGTTTTCCTTATTAGGTATTTCTTTTTTCTCTTTCAGATTAAAAATAGCTCATTATTACTAGTTCAAGAAAATTTAAAATATTATTATTTTTCATCGAGAATTTATTTTTAGTCGAGAATTAAATTATTCTATCATGTCCGTAGCTGCGCGTGTAGGAGTATTTAAAAACCAACTCAATATTAATTTTTTAATATTAATCAATTTATTAATTGAATATTAATTTATTACCTTAAATAATCAATTGTTCGTGACCCTATGGATAAGTTAGCAGTTCAAAATATTAGTTTCAAGTCACCTAAGTCAGGTCAGTGGTCAGCAGTCTAGTATAGTAATTTGATGGACCTGAGTTCGAACCCGACGACAACCAAAAATTTCTAAATGATAAAAAAATTATAATGTTCACTAATTTGTTTCTAACTAATTAGAATATTAATGCATCAGCATTATTACTTACATTATTTTATTTTTTAATTTTTAATAACATTTTAAATAATGCTTTGGTTGAGGCTTGGTAATTTTTTTTCCCAATGCTTGGCCCAGGCTTGGTGTTCAGAATTGGCCCAGCAGTAGCTGCCAGGCTTGGCCCGAGGCCATCATCGCATAGTTCAACCAGGCTTGTGCCAAGCTTGGTTGCCAGGCTAGGCCCAAGCTTCGCGAGGCTTGGCGCAAGCTTGGACCAAGCATGGGCCTGTTATTTTTTCCTACCTGGGATATACTTCCAGACATTGGAATGGTACTAGTAGCCAAGTGGTTAGCATTCTTGCACTCGAACTGAAATATTCGCAAGGCGTGGGTTCGAATCCCACAGTGGTCAAAAAAAAAAAGGTGGATTTTGAATCAACAGTTGAGATATATATATAAGACTGTCAAAAAAAATTTTTTTTCATTTTGAAATTGAATACATTTCAAAAGTTACTTTAATAAATAAAAAAAAAATCCTTCTAAAATCTCAACTCTGTATTTCGAAAATTGAGCTGGCGCACGGAAGGGTCCCCTTTCCCATTTAAAATACATTGAAAAAAAAATTTTTTTTTCTATTTTGTAAAGAACTATGTTGAAGTTGAGAAAAATTGAATTTATAAGGAAAAAAATTTTGTAGTCTAATATTATTTCGAAGGAATATAAGTCCAGAGAACATAGATACAATGAACCTGAATTTTTCATTCCAATTACAATTTAATTTTGTGGAAATAAAAAAAAAAAAAATTGTTTTTCTCATTAATTCAATTTTTTTCAACTTCAGAGCTCTGTAACTTTCTTTATATGAGCCATGTTAAAACGACTCTGAGGACCATTTTTGTAGATAATTACATTTTTTATAAGGACTTTAATTGCAAAATAATAAAAGAATGAAATCCTGCTCGTTAACGAATAAAAAACAAAAAAACTGTATTCATCTTAAAAATTTGATTTTTTCTTCCTAAGTTTTGACCTTTATAACTTTTTTCCTATCAACTTTGACCGTATGACACAAGAGATTTTGTTGCGTAATCGCACTATATTTAAATTCAAATATAGTTGCACTTCCGACAGATAGAGGCAGCACCTACTGGGGCCTCGTGGCTGTTAAATTTAAATTTGACTAGCGCAGTACGACGCATGCACATCGATTTTTCCTGTCTCGTGTCAAGAAGACGGGCGTCATTATCTTTCGCAATATACATTCAACAGATAACACGTGTTATTCGAAATCTTATTTTATTGTGATCATCTCAGAGTAAATAATTTAAATAATAATTTAATTAAATTTAGCATTCATCGGGCTCATAAAAACTATAATTATTTTTATAATTTTGGGCACCAGAGCTCAGGAAATAATTACAAAAAGAACTCAAGAATTCAAGTGATCGACGACCACGTTTCTCAAGAGGTTATTCACAAGGGAGACATCACAGGTGCCTTTTTTATTAAATAATCAATTCATCATGCTCAATATTACAATTTAATTGAATATTAACTCTCGCTCAGTAGCCTCTGCGATCATGTTACCACGTGTTCAACAAATAAATTCAATTAAGTGATCATAAATATTATAAACTCAATAATTTTATTTATTTATGCATTGGTGCTTATAAAAATAGAAATTCAAGTGTTCAATTATAAACTTCGCTCGGTAACCTCTGATTTCATGGAACTGTTTATCATGACAATTTTACAATCAAATCAGTGTTCAACTAAATTCAAAATAATTACTTCAATCATTTAATTCAATTACTCGAGCTCAATTTTATAATTTGCATTCAATTAATTAAGTATTCATGAGCTCAGACAATTACCAGTATTAAATAATTAAATCAACGATTTAATTGTGTAACCCAGTGATGTTATGTGCTGTGACAAATAAAAATATTGTTATATTTTTTTAAAAGCGTATTTTTCCAATATCCCAACCATCAACCAGTCCTAGCATGTATTTATTTAATTATTATTACAACATTTTATGGTCCTTCGAGCCAGATGGTTGGTTGGTTGTGTCGGTAGCATTAACAGTGGGCAGCTGTACTCATATAAATCCATTAACAGGTTACGGAGCTCAACATGGGAGATAATGAGGAGAAGGAGGAACCTTCCAAGGACACTCAGCACTCAACGAGTCCAGAAGGAACCTCCACGGTCCCACCTTTCTTCCCAGCAATCATCGTCGGCGACAAACACGCACTCACTGACTCCAGTGTCACAGACACTGGGAACAACGGCGATGGAGACACTCTCCCGAGACAGAGAACCAAGCGCACTCTAACGAAATCGAAGATTTCTCCAGCACTCGAGCTCAAAGTGATCAGCCAGCACTCACGGCTCAGAGCATTCTCAGACTGGGAAGCTCTGGCCGCTGCACTCACCGTTGCCGACGGTCTGGCCCAGCTCAAGTCTCGGCTTGAGTTACTCGAGGGTGAATAGCAACAGTTTAACCTCACTCATGACTCACTCGCACTCACCTGTACCAAGGAGTTCATGGAGAGCTCATATGTCAAGGACGGGGTATACGATCTGGTGTATCGGTCGTATATTGCTGCAAAAGGCAAACTCATCGCACTCATCAACACAATACCAGTTCCAGCTGCTGCTCCAGCTGTCGTGCACTCAACCCGGGCTCCAACTTATCTGCCAGCACTCGCAATTCCCAAGTTCGATGAGCGTTACGAGAACTGTCCTCAATTCAGGGACTCATTCACCTCCATGGTGATTAACGCTGAAGAACTCGCTCCAGTTCAGCGTTTTCAGTATCTGAAGAGCTGTCTTCAGGGGCAGGCCGTACTCAGCCTTGCCAGCGTACAAATGTGCGACGACTAATTTGTACCTGCTTGGAATCAACTCAAGGAGAGATACAATTATCCTCGTCTACTCATCAGTGCTCAATTGGACAAGCTCCTCAACATGCATGCGCTCACATCACGCTTATCTGAGCAGCTCAATTACCTTCTTAACATTGTTCCATAGGTGATCAACGCACTCAAGGCACTCAGGGTACAATTGAACTCTGATATGAATCCACTGCTTACGCAGTTGATCATATCTAAGCTGGATTCACACAACAGGGAGCTCTGGGAGAACAAAATGGGTGCTTCCACTGAATACCCAACACTCAAATCACTCAATGACTTCTTGGTCAGTCGTGCTCGCGCTCAAGAACGAGTGGAACAGGTGTCTGCTTCAAAACCACCGCGCTAATCTGGTAAAACAGCTTCATGCGCTGCTGCAGCTATTTCTAACTTATCTGGCACTCAACCTCCAGCAACGCAATCATCTGCTGCACTCACTAAGCCTCCCAAGAAGGTATCCCCTCCTGCACAATATCCTTGTGATTTGTGCAAGAAAGATCATTTCATTGTCAGATACACCCAATTTTTGAGACTCAACAATGCTCAACGGGCTCAAGTCGTCGTTGAAAAACGGCTGTGTGAGAATTGTTTCGGGCATCACATGCCTGACGCTTGCAACTCACCCTTCAAGTGTAAGGTGTGTCAACAAAAACACCACACAATAATACACCCGGGACTCAACAGTACTCAGAAAACATCCAACTCAGCCGCTAAACGCACTCAATAAGGACGTCTGCTTTCACATGACGACTCGAGCGACGCTCAACTGAACTCAATTGCACTCAACACGACTGGCACTCATCCTACTTGAGAAAACCTTTACTGGAGTAGTCAGTGACAACCTCCAAATGAACGGCTGATGTTGAGAGACAGACAAAGACAGTGATTCAGCCTTTGTAGCAGCTGGTACCGTGTCCTTGAAAGAACTTCAGAGACACTGGACCAGCGTAATCGACTCCAGTATTTTCGAAGACGAGAGATGGTGAGACCCGGTGATATGGAAGTTGACCCATGAGCTGTTGAGATCTGATTCCCCGCATGCGCGCACAGGTGAGACAGCGATGAATGAAGTTTTTGATTGGTGCTCGTCCACCAATTATCCAACACTTCTTGCGAACATGAGATAATGTGAGTTGGATACCTCCATGCAAAGTGCGTAGATGAGAATCTGAGATGATGAGACGTGAGAGCGTACAACCCTTTGGAAGGATAGCTGGATGTTTGCTGTCAGCATCCAACGTTGAATTTTGAAGACGTTTACCGACTCTGATGATACCAGCTTGGTCAATGAATGCTGTAAGTCGGGTGAAACAGTGAGATTTCTTGAGAGCTTTACCTTGAGACAGTGATGCGATTTCTGGTGAGAAATATTCCTGCTGAGTAGATTTAATCCAATGGATTAAAGCTGCTTGAAGTTCAGTAGGCGTGAGAGGTGAGATGCTGTGTTTGGAACCATGTATTTTCTTGAAACATGAGATTGATCGAAATACTGTTGCGACATAATAGAGATGTGAGAGTAGTCCACGAGTGAATGAGAGTTGATAGTGGCATGAGAGGTGGACTAATTGAGACGTGAGACTTGCAAGATCTCATTTCTGAGTTTTTTGCTCGGTTTTAGCTGGTGGTGAACTGAGAACTTGATGAGATGGCCATTGGGTGGGTGGATCAGCTAGCCAGCAGGGTCCTGACCACTATAGCTAATGATTGATGAATTGAGACGCTGTGAGACCCCTGGAAGCACGATCAGCAGGATTCTGCTTCCCTGAGATGTATCTCCATTGTGCATCTGGAGAATGCTGCTGAATCGCTTCAACGCGATTTTTGACGAATTCCTTCCACTTGGTAGGTTTACTGGTCAGCCAAACTAGTGTTGTGGATGAGTCAGTCCAAAGATAGGTCGGAACATGAGATAATTGAAGCGTTGATGAGACATGAGATGCGTTTTGAGAGCAATAATGCAGCTGAGAGTTCAAGACGAGGAATTGTGAGACGTTTGAGTAGTGAGACCTTTGTTTTTGAGCAGATGAGAGAAATAAGAGCCTGTTCGCCAAGTTGACAGACTCTGAAATATATTACTGCAGTCATTGCAGCTTGAGATGCGTCAAAAAACCCGTGAATCTCAATGCTTGATGAGTTTGGGATGAGATTGATCCATCAAGGAGTTCTGAGTTGAAAAAGTTGAGGAAGTTCAACGCGGAAAGTCTTCCATCAGTGAACTATCTCTGGTGAGAGTGCGCCGTCCCAGTCGACCTTTTGAAGCCAAAGGTCCTGGATGAGAATTTTCGCTTTGACGATTACTGGTGAGATTAAACCAAGAGGGTCAAATAATTGAGCAGCCTCTGAGGTGATGGTGCGTTTGGTTATGCTGATAGTCTAAGAAGTTTTGCCAGTAAACGTAAGAACATCTTCTTGACAGTTCCATGAGAGGCCCAATATTTTTGAGAGAGTATCTGAGAACGAATGAGAATCTTCTAGATTGAGTGATGAGGAGATTTTACCAAATTCAGGATGATTGCTCTTCCATTTGGCTAATGGAAAGCAACCTGATATACAAAGTGCTTTGACATGATTTGCAATGTCGTTGAGATCGCTGAGATTGTCAGCGCCGCCACTGATGTCATCGACGTAGCTTCCCTTTCGAAATGGCTCCACTGCAAGTGGATATTGAGACCCTTCGTCGATGAGAAGTTGTTTAAGAGCTCGGCCAGCTAGATATGGTGCTGGTCGAGTACCGTACGTGACAGTGTTGAGTTGATATGTCACGGTGAGACCATTCTCAGTCCAGAGAATGCGCTGATAGTCCCTGTCATCAGAATGGATGAGAATTTGGCGAAACATCTTCACGATGTCAGTCAAAAAGATGTATCTGTAACTTCTGAGATACAGAAGTACATCACAGATCTTTGATTGCAGGCTTGGGTCGATATGCAGATGATCATTGAGAGAGCTGGCTGGTGATGTTTTGCTTAAACCGTTGAAGACGACTCTCAACTTGGTCGTTTCGCTGTCTTCACGAACGACGCAATGATGAGGTAAATAATATACATGAGATGGTTCAGGCGATGATGATGAGACTCGCTGCATGTGTCCGAGTGCTTCATATTCGGTGAGAAATGCGGTGTATTGACCCTGAAGTTCAGAGTCTTGATAAAGACGCTTGATGAGACGTTTGAGACAGCGCTGCGCAATGTGACAAAATTCACCTAGCTCCTGAGATGACGATTTAAATGGTAAACGGACGATGTATCGTCCTTATGCGTCACGAGAATGAGTTGCTAGGGAGTGAGCTTCACACTCAGCTTCCTCGACGGTAAGAGTTTCGTTGCAGGACTCTGGAACTTCTTCAAGTTCCCAGAACTTTGTGAGAGAGTCGTGCAGTTGAGAATTTGAGATGATATGATGAGACAGGCTAGGTGATTGATGAGATTGTTATGAACTGGGCCGAGAATTGCCCAATTAATTAATGTAACGGGACCTAAGTCCACCTCCGCCGACCGGAAGCCGTTTCCTCGCCCTTTTGGGCATACACGCGCTGCGTAAGTCCTTTCTTTTCTACCATAAATATTATATAGCGAAACATTGAGCAAGCTCGATATCGGCAGATATTATAACCCTTAGGATCAGAGATCTTTTGCGTGTGGTTGCCGAACCAACAGCCACTATGAGTCCATACCCAGAGTATCCTAGCATTCGGTTTCCCTCATGCCGGCTTGGAAGGATACGCCCATAGCACCAATTTCATGTATTGGTCGACTTACCACTTGGTCAAGAGGGGTCGTGGTTTCTTCCCTCGCCTTCCTGAGAAGACACCCAGTTTTATTAACATTCATTCGTCCATACTTGATACATTCACACTCACACCTAACTTCGGACTGACATCCGAGATGCACAGAGTCTTCACAATTCGTGAGCTCCGCACACCCATGCCCAGATGCTCCGACAACAACTGGGTGGATGCCAGTTGAACCGCGATCTAGTAGTCTTCTCCTCCTTCCTCTCGGTGTTGGAATTGGCTGCTGAGCTTGTGGTGGAGACAATCTTTGCTGAAACCATTGAAAATTTTAAAGGAGTTTGGGGATGTGGCAAGAACCCGCCCGATTCGTAGCCACTCCGCGACCCACCCATCTATGCTCTGGAGCACCTCATGCTGAGGCTCGAACTCGGTGTATTTTAGCAGTAAGTGCTGAACGGTGTCCCACCCTTTGTTGCATTGGGGGCATTTTCTATCTTTTGCGAGTCCGTACTGGAAGAGTCTATCTTTAAAGCAGCCGTGACCGGTTAAAATCTGGGTAAGCCAGAAATTAGGGCTGATGTGTTTGTTTGCTAGACGTTCAGTAACGTCGGGAAAGAAGTTAAATGTCATGCGTCCTTTGTCCGTTGTGGACCACTGTTCTTGCCATCTGCGTATGGTTTCTTTCTTAAGGGAGACAAGGCCTTCTTCGTCATCTGGCTGCACGGTCACGGTTCCAAGGGTTGCCTGTTTACCAGTGCGAAGATTATAATGGGCGCAACGTTCATCAATCACAAGCTCAATGGGCACTGCCCCTGCAACTACACAAAGTCCCTCATACGATGCCGTCTTGTATGAAGACGTCATCGTAATCAGGGCTCGCCGTTGCAGGGCCCTAAGAGCCTTCCAATCCTCTACTCCACATAGGTCACTCCAACTTGCTGCCGCATAAGTGACAACAGGCAGGAAGTAGCCCCTGTAGATAGTGGACATAGCCGGAAAGCGCAGTCCCCATTCAGTCCGTGCGAGACGGCGTAGACGACCAAAAGTTTTATCTAATTTCGCGCGCCTTGTCTTTATGTGTGTTGTTGGTTTGAGGTCCTGGTCGAAGTGTACCCCCAAGTATCTAACGCTCTTTTTGAATGTTATTTTTGAATTACCTATAACAATTTTCGATGGCTTTGAATCATACTTGGGCTTTTTCTGTCTTTTCGCTTCGTAGGGGTACGGACCTTTGTCCTTGCGTGGACCGCGTCGGGTGTAATCTCTTTTGAGGAAGATAGCTTCAGTCCTAGACTCCGACAGTGTGAGTTTCGCAGAACGACACCATTCCAGTATCGAGTCTACCGTCCCTTGCCCCTTTCTTTCAATGTCGGCACGTGAAGTGCCTTCTATGATGACGAGTAGGTCGTCAGCATATGCTACAAATTTACTCCCGTGTTCTGTTGACTCTAATTCTTTAAGTAGATCATCGAACATAATGTTCCAAAATAAAGGCCCCAAAACTGATCCTTGTGGACATCCCCTTGTTGGTTTTTTGTATTCTTTCCTGAATCCCCATGACAATGAGACTGTCCTATCCTCAAAGTAACTTTGAACCACCCTGTAAACATTTTTGGGGCATTCCCGCTTCTTTAAACCCTCGAGTACTCGCGGCCACCACACGTTGTCAAAGGCGCCAGAAATATCGAAGATAAGTCCGACTGCCAGATTCTCTGTTGTCGAATCTAACAAGCGGCGCATCTCAACGATTGCATCTTCAGTTGACCTTTTGGCCATGAAGCCAAACTGTTAACTGAAAATATTATCCCCAGCTAAGACTGTGGTGGTGAGTCTTGACTTAATCAGCCTCTCAAATACCTTCCCGATTACCGATAGTAAGCAAATTGGTCTATATGATTTAGGGTCACTCGCGTCTTTGTCACTGCTCTTAAGGAGCATGATAATCCCACCCTCTTTCCATGCGGTTGGGAAAACTCCTAGTTCTAAGCATCTATTATATAAATCTAAAAACTCCCCTGATAAAATTACTGCCGCCCTTTTGACTACCTCATTCTCTACTAAGTCTGGCCCGGGTGCTTTTTTGTTTTTAAGGGTCTTCAAAATTCTGTATAGTTCGCGCGGGGTGAATAAGTCGGCGTCCGCGGTGTCTGTTGGTGTTTGTAAATTTACTCGGGTTACTTTCTGCTCCTCCGTTTCTTCCTCTGGTTTGTCGTCAACAATGTGTGTGTTGAGAAAGCAGCTAACTGTGTCCTTGAAACTTTCTGTGGATCGTCCGTCACGCCGGAGTGTGGTGAGCACTCTGTTAACTCGGTGTTTATCTGCCTGGAGCTTGTAAACGATGCCCCAGTGCTCCTTGTTACCGTTCGACGTGACAAACTCTCGCCAGCTGTTTTCTCTCTGTCTTTTAACGTGTTTTGAGTATGTCTTGCAAAGCGTCAAGTATGTCTTGTGCAGTTTCTTCCTTGGGATAGCAAATTTACATGATTCTATTATGGTTTTAGTGAGTGCATTGGCATACTTTTCCACGTCCTCGACCGTTTCCAGTGCTAGGCCTTCAAGATTCTCTCTCGCGAGTTCCGGCAGTTTCTCGTGGAACTTTTCCCAGTCAGCCAACGCAAGGTTGAACCGCTTGGGATCCGCCCCGTCGAGACCCTCCCGTTCTCTTGGAATTCCTAGGCTGATTTCGATCGCATAATAGTCAGTACTTTGCACTCACTCGCGTTTGATGGACCAGTTTTGTACGTACCGTGCAAGTTTTGGGGTAGCTAGGGTAACGTCTATGTATGATTCCCCTGTGGTTGATGAGTAAGTTGGTCCCTCCCTTTTAATGTTTAAAATCTCCAATCTATAGTCGTCAATAAAATCCTCTAGTTCACCTCCCTTCTCATTTGTTTCTGGGCCCCATCTAATAGACCTGGCATTCGCGTCCATCTCAAATAAAACCCTTTTTCCCCTTAGTGCCTGAACTACCTTTTCTAATTGCGTGATGTGAATTTCTATGTTGTCACGACAATGAAAGTATGACGATACCACGTAGAAAGAAGTGCCTGGACCCACAATGTGAGCGCATACGCAGTGCGAAGTACTTAGTTGAGCAATTTGAACCATTTTGTATTTTGGATTCATTAAGCAAATGGCCGCAAATGGCCTTTCTCCAGTTGTGGCAGCAACTTTTGTATTGCCGCCAAAACCAAGTATTGTGAAACATTTATTAATTGCTGCTGCGTATGGCTCTTGCAGAAGGAAGACATCAATACGTTCCTTCTCCCACAAGGCACCTGTCTCCAGTGTTCCCCCCTTATCGTTTCGCAAGTTCACCTGCAAGACCCGAAGACCATCCGCGTCTAAACCTCTTTCTCCTCCTTCTTCTCTTATTGTCGGATTTTGGGGGTGGGAGGGGGTAAAATTTCGTTTCGCGTACCGAGCCCTTCTTCTACTGTTTTACCTTCTGTTACGAGCCCACCGTGGGCAAAGTTACTCGACCCCGGACACAAACGTCGGCTTGTGCCCCGCGAAGAATTTGTACCGTCTAATGTTATGGAATCTGTTTTAAGTGTGTCCCGTTTCGCGTTTTCTAAATCAATTGGTCGCGTGATTTTACCCGCGCGCGTCCGCGTAACCCGATTCTCGTGCCGACGATTAGCGGGGGTACCAGAGGGCTTAGCGATCAAATTAGCAATAACAACACGGTTTGCCACTCTGCCACTACTTCGAACGAGCGTGGTGAAGGTCGTCGTTGAAGATGCTGCTGTCGTGGTCTCTTGAGGCGTATTATTGCCATGACCCTCCTCCCCCTTGAGGGCCGATCCCGCACAATCCGAACGCCGGCCCATTGGTGCGGATAATTTTTCAAGAGGAAGAATTGCCATGTTTGTTTGTTTCGCTATTTGAGTCGCTAAACTCTTTGTTGTACCTGCATGGAGAAAAGTTAGTATTAATGTTGCTGCTGCCATCTGTGAAAGAGAAAAAGCGTAATTAGTGTTTTGGAGGGGAAAGGATAGGTGTTAGGTTTGTCTGGGAGCTGACACTTAACCGCTTTTTGCACGAAAATTTCATACGTATTGCTTTCGCAATTTTATGATAATCAAAAATTTTTGCAGGGCCTGGGTTTATTTGCGGTGGTGTCAGCCCAGAAGGGAGCGGGCTTCTCACTTTGTATATATAATCAACAATCATTCAAATTGATTAAAGTGAAAAGCCCGCCCCGGAGGGAGCAGGCCTTATCACTTTTAAATATTATCAACAATCATTCAAGTTTTTCCATAGATTCGAGTGATTGGCATCACTTTTAGGGTTGGCAGCGTTGGGCTACCTACCCAAGCCGATGTGCTTTCTGTTATGCCCTACTAGAACATACTTGCACGTAGGCTGCTACACTCTACAACATTACTACCTGCTCGTAGTTTCCGTAACAAGGGTCCACAGCGTTTTACAAGTACAAATTATAACATGTCCAATTTCAGAGAAGGACGGCCTATTAAGAGCCTCCGAAGTAGACATGCGCTGTTTCTCCCAAGTCACTTCCACCAGAATTATTTGCGTGGTAGTAATGAAGTAGAGTGCCTTACCTGACCCTTGTCTCTCCTTTCAACTCTAAGGTTGTTCTTTCTAAGGAAGAGATTTTGGGACGGCTGAGAGGCGTTTTTTGCCTTTAATGAATACTTTCACAGGTCCGTGCAACTTGCTTTGAGTCCACAATCCGTAGTATTCATGTGTAGCCACTCAGGCTTGTGTAGCGCCTTGGCCCACAAGATCGGACTACACTTCACTTTGATAACCAGTCAAAGTCATCTTTTTGAGGAACATATATATATATGGTTTGAAAAGTTTTGCCAAATTTGTCAAATTTAGATGATCATAGATCATTTATTAACCTGTACGTGCGCACGCACTCGCACACACACACCTCGGTGTATCAATTCTCTTGCCCCTCGGTCTTATTGGGGAGAGTTATTTTGCCCTCTAAGAGTTTTATACTCTTTTACATCTCAAAATCTAGCATGAACTTGTACTCTCAGGAACCCCTGCTTGTACTTCAGTCTTTGAAACCTATATCAGCTAAGTTGCCAGCCCGCGTAGCCGTCCACTCATGGGTTTAACCATAAGTGATCATAGCCCCGGACTCTCCGAACCATCGCCCCGTAAGTTGTGAGAACCAAAGTCCCTGACCTCGAGGTTAACACCTTAAACTACAGTTTGATGTCTGAGTTTTTCGGATCTTTTCCGTCGGAGCACTGCTCTCAGCCAGTTTGACCATTCAGTCCACCAGCTTTCGAGATACTCTAGGGTATGAGAGCATTCGTTCAGCTTTTTATGATTATGTACTTTTGTACATTTGTACTTCTTGTACTTCTTGTACTTCTCTTTGACTGTTCTTCAGTCATAATTGTATGCTCAAGGATTAGTACCCGACAGTCACAAGTCACTTAGACGAAGTAAGCGACACGACGCCTGATCCACCTCCTTGGCACACTTACACCAAGGTACGCGCATACGAGCACGCACACACATACAAGCATATTTCTGAGGTATTTTATACCCCTGCTTTTGTTTATGTTTATCCAGGACCCTTGGATACTTGAGTGGGCTCTCAGAGACTACCACTCTTTTCTTTTTTCTCAAATAATATTAATAATGTCCCTCTGGATCGGCAGTGACACCTGTTGGTTTCTCTTTCAGTACTTGTGGTGGTAGCCACGTAGAGGCCGGTGTTTGCTTGCCCGGCCTATTTTTGGATCATTTTTGGACCATTTTGGGCCATACCGCCCCGAGAATTGCCCAGCCGAGAATGGTTTGCATGGCAATTGGTTCTGAAGAACTTCCTGATCTGAGAACAGGTCGTATTATTTGACCATAGAAATCTGCTCCGATGAGAAGATCAATAGCACCAGATTTGTAGAATTCTGGGTCGGAGAGTTCTAGATCTTGAATATGAGACCATAGCGTTGGTGAGATTAAGACTGATGGTATCTGCGCTGTGATTTTCTTGAGAATATGCGCGTTGAGATATGCGTGTTCTGATGAGATGGTAGAATGCAGTTTGAATGAGACCATGCCTTCTGTTTTACTTGATCCGATATTGCCAACTCCTTGTAGAGATATATGGCAAGGCTGAGAGATGAGTCTGCAAGTGCGAATAGCAGCCTGAGAAATCAGAGTAAGCTCTGATCCAGGATCAATGAGAACTCTGATACGATGAGACGAATCTGATTGATGAGAGATGAGAGCTTGTGCGGTTGTCAATAGCACTGTCGGTCGAGAGGTCACTGGCGTGTGATCTGGAGCACGGCTGATGGTAGATGAGATTAAAGCTGCTGCTTGAGAAGCGCAAAATTGTTATTGCTGAGATTGTTGCGGCTGAGATTCGGGCTGAGCTGCAGGTGGAGGTGGCGTAGGAGGTGCTTCAACTGCAACTGGAGGTGGCTTTTTAGTCAACCTCATGAGACGAGAGTAGTGAAGCATCGAATGATGCGGTTCATCGCATTCTTTGCAGTGACGACGACACTTGTATTGGCAATTTTCGAAGCTGTAATCTCCAAGACAGTTGCGACAAACATGATAGTGAGCTGCTAATTGGAATCTCTCGCCCGGAGACATTGCTTGAAACTTTGGGCATCCAACGATGAAATGATTGCCTTCACCGCAATGGCAATAGTCGGATTTAAACGGGAGCGTGTGCCTTGGAGCCGCTGGATGAGACTGAGACGTGTTTGACTCAGATCTTGGAGGCTGAGATTGCTGAATGCGTGATTTTTGATGAGACTGCATCTGAGACTGATGAGATTGAGACTGAGATTGCTGAGACTGGCTTTGATTAGCGACGTGAACTTGCGCAGATGAGATACGGGACTTGTTTCGTTGGTTGCTACGTGAATCATGTGGTGGCTCACGTGGAGAAACGCCACACTCCATGGCTTCCTGAGCTCTAGCGCGACCGTTGAGAAAGGTACGCAAGTCTTCGTAGGTGGGAAAGTCCGTTGATGTTCCTGAATGAACTTTCCAGGCCTCACGTAATGAGATGTCCAGTTTCTGGACGATGAGATGGACTAGGATCTGGTCCCAATGCCCTGTAGGAGATCCCAATGCCTTGAAAGCCTGCACTGCCTCGTTGGCAGTGTTGATGATGGCCTTGAATTCTTTAGCTGAGGTGCTGTCAGCTGGTCTGATACTGAACAGCTTTTCCAGCTGTGCTGAGATGAAAAGACGCTTGCTGTCGTACTGTTGTACAACAGCGTACCATGCGGATGCGAACGAGTCACCTGTGACCCTGATGTTAGCGATGAGACGTACGGCATCCGCTTCCAATGCCGATTTGAGATGATACATCTTCTCCACAGAGGTGAAAGATGTATTTTCGCCAATGAGAGACAAACGTGTCGTGGAAGTGCTTCCACTCTTGATATTTGCCTGAGAATTCAGGCACAGGGATAGTCGGGACATTAAGCCGACTTTCGGCTGGCACGATGAGACTAGAGTTGGCTAGAGCACTGCCGTGTGATGGCAATGCAGACTCCAACTCGTGAATTCTGTGTAGGATAGCGTCCTGAGCTCCTTGATACATTTTAAGAGCATTGTCGAAGGACCCGTCGGTGAAATATTTGTGCTCTGTTGTAACGTCTGTCTTAGATGAGAGTAATTCTTCGTGGTCCTCGACAAATTCCGACCAATTTTGAGATAGCAGGTCCACCTTAGCGTTGGCTGCCCGTAATGACATAGTGTCAATTAACCCAGCTTCTGCAGATGCAGCGACTGAGGTGAAAACTGAGATGCGACTTAGCTGCAGTGCAATTTTGTTGGTAACGGAAGCCATATCTGTAAAAAAATTAAATGAGACAAAAAAATGCAAAATTGAGCCTAAGAATATTACTGAGACACAGAACAAACTGACAGTGGTCGCAGCTTAAAGATGAGACGTTGAGATCTGATACTCTTGATGAGACGCTGCCGATGAGATAAACTAATAATGCGCTAATTGATGAGAGTAAACTCGTACACGTATCACTCCACAATAATTAATTTGCACAATGGTGTCCCTTAATTATTTTCTACACGTGCAGTACCACGCCCAGGGTACTCAGCAGTACACCTGTGTTGAACTGAAAAATATGCACTACACAATTCACTCTTTAGTCACTGAGAAGGTTTTTTAAATAAAATTACTAAACCAATTCACACGATCCGGCTCGAAGGACCATAAAATGTTTAAATAATTAATAATAATTATAAAAGGATGAGAGGATCTGGTTTGTGTGAATTGGCTGGTAGTTAATAATTTTATATAACACTGAATTTTAGTAAATATTAACAATAAATATTTTATTTACACTATTTACATTGAGACAAATCGCTTTTTATCTTCGCGATTTTTACCAGCAGCCACCAGAATCCGCGGGTTGAACCCTGGCTTAGGCTGGCCTCTAACAAAATTTTATTTTACTTGGACAGAGCAGTGGGCTGGGGTTCTTGCAAAGCAAAGACCCGCACTTATTCAAACTCAGCAACGTATACTAAAAACCCATTAACTCACCTCACGGCTTATAACTTATAAATAAATTTCTTATTGATGATTGGCTCATCAATTATGACTTAGTTAGTAATATTTTATTATTCTTACTGAGAATCTTACCAGTAAATTAGGACTTAGTTAGGATGAACAGTGATAGATAGAATTAAGGAATTGATCAGAAAAATGTGCAAGTTTATTGCCAACTATAATAAAGTTCAAGTACTTACAATAACGCTTCCGTAAATAACAATATCAGGAATATCCTGGAATACGCTGTATATACAATGACCCTCCACGTGGGGTAACGCAATTATAACACTGAATTTATTATTTGATCTTAACAATTCTTTAGTTTTGCAAGTATATTGCCGGTAACGTACAGTAATAATAATTGTATTTAAACTCGATTTATAATAATCAATAAGAAATAATGAAATAATATTATCAGTAAAATTGACAGAGTATTAGAAGAAGATATCGTAACTTAATCAATACAGAATACTTATTGCAATTTGATAGTAATAGAAAAACACGTCTAAACGCTAATTGATCCAGGATCGAAGTCATTGACCGATAATTGAGGGCCTGGGACTCGCCTCTGAACTCTGTCCCCACTTCACCCTTACGGACATGCGTCGACGTGAAAATAAGTCATGTGACCATGGCACTATGACGTAGGAAATTCAGACGGCAACGAGACGGAGAAAAACGGGAACCGCAAGGCTGAGGACGACGAAGACAATTCACATTGTCTTAACATATACTGAGAATTAAAGAGCATGAGAAAGCACTAGATAAATTGTTTTGAGTGTTCATTTAAATTAATGATCACTCGCGCTCAACACGTGGCCAAGATGGCTTCGAGGCGCGAACAATGTCGGTACACGCGGTGAGACTAATTAAATTGAGAAAGCACTGAGATTGATGATGAGAGCAAAAATAATAGGTTGAATAATTGCGATGAATTATTACAAACAAACTTTAATGAATTATTCACTGAGATAGCAAATGATTAATAAAACGCACTGAGATGATGAAAACCACGAGGCGTCCGCCATGAGAATACTTTGCAATATATGTGTAAGTGAGAGCGTTGATAGTGCGAGAGAGCGCGAACTTCCGTCTTCTTCATCCTCACTATGTGGTGAGAATGCGACTAGAAGAGCCGCCTATTATTGATAGGTGATCGACTGTAGAATAGACTATAGCATCGATCACTTATCCGCCGTGAGAATAATGATGAGAGCGCGGGAGATTTAAACACTAACGAAGAAATAGACTCCGATGATAATGTATCTATAATTTTAAACACTTCAAACGACTATAGTAACGAGAACTTACATGAAACAAGAGATAACTGAGAAATGCAGAAAAATTGTTATTCATGTTTTATTAACGCGGACGGCGCCGTGCTAAGCAAAATCGGAAAACAATTATTAGAGTCAGGATATTTAAAATTGAATCCTTTAGTTAATTACAAAGCAGGTCAGGTAATCAAAATGGGAACATCTAAAAAGAAAGTACTTGCGTTAGTTACTCAAAGTGATAGTCGAGATACACCAACTGAAAAAGATTATTGTAAAGCTTTTAAAAATTCTAAATAACATATGGAAAAAACAAAAATAAAATCAGTTAGTTTTTTGCAAGGTAGAAGCAATTTATCAAGAACAATATGGACAAAAATTAAAAATATTATCACTAAAATTTTCAAAGGTACCGATTTAAAAATAATTATTTGTAAAGACGAAATAATAATACCTCCAGTAGAGGAAAGAGAAAAAATAACAACCGAAAGCTACGAAACTTCAATTGCAGGACATAAAGGAGTGACTAAAACTTCTAATAGAATTAATAAGAATAATGTTTCTGTCTAATTATAATATAATTAGACAGAAATATTTTTGGGATAATATCAAAAAACATGTTGAAGATTTCGTTAGAAATTGTATTTGTTGTCAGAAAAAGAAATTAGTTAGAATAAAAAAAAAAAAAAACAGCCGATGGTCATTACAGACACATCCGCAGAAGTTCGGGATAAATTAGCATTAGATATAGCGGTACCGAACAAGACATCAGCTAACGGATATTCATATATATTAACGATGCAAGATGATCTTTCAAAATATTGTTTTGCAATACCTTTAGTGTCCATGGCAGCCAAAGATATCGCGATAGCATTAGTCGAGAATTTTATATTAAAACACGGTTGCCCGAAAGTAATTTTAACAGACCAAGGTCAAGCTTTCATAGGTAAAGTAATAGGTTGCGTAGCCAAAATTTTAAAAATGAAACAAATAAAAACAACTGATTTTCATCCCCAATCGAATGGTTCTCTCGAGAGAAGCCATCAAGTTTTAACCGATTATATTAAGCATTTTGCAAGTCACGATGATAGAGATAAATGGTTGCCTCATGCTACTTTTGCTTACAACACGAGTGTACATGAAGGTACCAAATTCACGCCGTATAGATTAGTCTTTGGTAAAGAAGCACGTTTACCATCAGAATTTTCATATTTGGATGAAATCCCGACATATGCAGATTTTGTTAAAGAACTCGCAACTAGATTATTAGAATCATGAGAAGAAGCAAGACAAAACTTAGAAAATTCAAAACAAAGATCTAAAGTACGATATAATAAAAAATCAACCCAATAAATTTCAAATTAGGTCAAAATATATTCTTAGTAAAGAACCAGAGAGAAGGTAAATTTGACGTTAATTATTTAGGTCCCTATAAAGTTACGGAAGTATTGCCCGATAAAAATGATATAGAAATTGAATACAAACCTGGAAAGAGGAAAATAATTCATTGCGACAGAGCAAACATAGCGCATTAGAATCGAAATTTTTTTTCTATCAACTATCTTTACCTATCCTACTACCAACTTTCATTCTAAATTCACAAGACTGCCCAAGCATACCCTATGAAAATTTACGAAAATAAGCCGAGACAACTTTTCTTTCAAATTGTTTAAATTACTAATAAAAATTCTAAGAAAAAAATTAATTAACAAATAACAATAAAAATACACACAAATAAATTATAAAAAAAACTGCTATTAATTGGAATTGAGTAATTATGCTGAGAAATTTTGAAAAATAATCCTTCTAACTGTAAAATTTTTATGAACAATTAAATAAAGAAAAAAGAAGACAGAAAAATAATTTTTCTTAACAATATAAAGGCTCAAATAGAAACATAATACATAGACTAAAAAAAATGTAGAATAATGTTTTTTCTTTCTTTTAGCAAATATGAGGTTATGACTTTCAGTAATAGTAATATTAAACGTTAATCAAATTTTTTTTAAATTTATCTCAAGAAAACTCAGTAGAAATTTAGAAGTAGTGAAATTTTGTTTTTGAAGTAACATTTAGAATAGCACCATATGAAAAAAAGAAATACAATTTTTTTTTTTCATAACAATGCAATGAAAATATATATACATGAAATGTAGATAGATATAATTTGAATCGCATAAAAAAAAATAAATAAATGAAGTACAAACAGTAAAAAGAACTGACAAAAAAAAATATATAATCATAAATATGTACTGAGTATAAGAAAAAAAGAATAATGAACAAGCTATAAAAAAATTTATATACAAATGGATATAGATTGATGTATAAAAAAACAAAAAAAAAAAAAAAAATTATAGGACGTAACAAAATTTGTTTCTATCAAGACATACGAAACTTGGATACTACTAGTTTTAGATAATGAAGATTTTGTCGATTCCTTCATGTCTTATAATTCATTAAATACAAATAATAGAAATGCAATAAACAATCAAGTAACTTCAATAATTCAAATAAAACGAAAGTTATCTCTGAACTGATACATGATCGTTTCGAATCTTTCGCCAGAATCTAAACTATCAAATTATTCGCTAATATTAACACATTAGCTTCTGACAACTAAATAGTTGTATAATGTTTGCTGTTTAAAATAAGCATTTAAATGCTCGGCCACAGATCGGTTTAAAGATTTCAAAGCGTTGAGATAGATAAAATAAAAACTATTGTCTAGAATAATAAAATTACAGTTTCAATAAGACCTAATGCCCAAAACAAGTGGGGCGCTTGTCCACACGGTGAGGAGGTGTTACGTTCCAGCATGCTAGTCAGATGTCTGACTATTTTTAAATACTAGTTATTTAGAGACCAATCTGAGACCTAACTTACTAATTAATTAAGATGTATATCGATAATTTAGCAAGTTGCATAATTAATAAGTCACTCTATATCATAGGACATAATATAATATAATAATATTATATAATAATATAATATGATAATATTATATAATAATATAATATAATAATATAAAATAGTATAATATTATTTAGAATATTCAAAGTTATTTTTCGAGTAGTCCTCGAGACGTGCAGCTTTACAGATAGCTATTTTATTCTAAGATAACTTTTGTTCATAGATAAGTGACTCATTTGTTAATAACAAAAACGGAGAAAGCGTGAGAACGGAGAATGGATCATTCGAGAATATTGCTTATCTCGATCCACCCCTCTATATCGAACGATGCAATGGGCCTGATGCCTAAGCGCTTCGTATTGATAAGAAACTTACTCTAGTTTTTCTCGATCATGAGAAATCAGTCTGCAACATAGAATCATCGAGAGCAGTCAGGCTCAATATAAAAACTCAACTTCTTCCTAAACCTCTCGAAGTTATTGTTAAGAGTACATTAATAAATTTATAAATTAATTCAACTGTATATTTTTACATCACTCAAAATTGTTCCTTTACAATTGAACAAATCGATTTTAGATATATAAAATAATATATATAATCAAACAACCAGTTTATTTCAACCACTAAATGGTGGCTGCTTAACTCATACATAATTATTATTTATAATTATATGTAAGTTTCGATTACGTCCAATTTAAATCGACCGCTCAACTACGCCAGCACCAGAACATCAAACAGGACGTAACAAGTGTTTAGAACAAAATATTGACCCCAACATAAATGTTTTGTTAGCAATGAAATTTGCTAGAAAATAGTGGTGTACTGTTAGTGATAAAATCATCCACCATTGTTTTAAAAAAGCTGGTTTTTGGAATAGTTTAAATGAAAACGAAGATTCTACTTCAGAAATATATGATAATCCTACTACTAAGGAATGGAAAGAAGCCGATTCATACAGTGAAATGAGAATGTTGATAAACTTGCTGCTCGCATTTTTTTCCCTTAACTTTTGCCATAACCGTTGGTGAGGAACAGAGTCAAATGCCCTTTTAAAGTCGACTGCGATCCCATATACTTCTCGGCCATCGTTGTGTCTTAGTTGTAGCTGTATAGCACTGTGTAAAGTAAAAACAGCGTCTGTGCAGCCACGATATTTTCTAAATTCCAGTTGAGACTCCGGAAAAATTCTTTCCGTCTCCAACCATTTTACGAACCTGTTTTTCAGGATCTAGGTAAATATTTTTGTCACGGCGTTGACAAGGGCAATGCCCCGGTAGTTAGCTGGATCGTTTCTGTCTCTTTTTTTAAATATCATCGTCATGAGTGCATTAGCCCAGCTGTTCGGAACCATTTCATTATCCAGAATTCGATTGAATAGATCTTTGAGCAAATTCTTCCAGGGACCAGTCAGGTTTTTAAATAGCTCATTCGTCAAAAGATCGAGGTCGGCCGTTTTGCCGTTTTTCAAGGAGGATAGAATTTCGTCTAGTTCTTCAAACCTAATTTCAGAGTCCAGCGTGTCATTGTGATGACCTGGTATCCTTGCGTAAATGCTATGTCTGGGCTGGTAGATGTAGGAATAGAAAGTGTTCCATCTCTCTATTGGTATTGTTGTCTGAAGGTTTCCTTTGTATGTGTACTTTTTTACCGCAGACCAAAAGCTGGCTGGATTGGATAAGTTGGAGAAGGCGTCCTTGATATTTTGATAATAGGATTTTTTCCTTTGCGCACAAATTTCTCTGTAGACTTTCTTGCATCTTGAGATGTTGGTTTTGCTATTGGGTGAAAATTGACTGGTCTTGTACTTACGTAGTTGGCATCAAACCACGTATTTGGCAGACAGGATTGTGGGAGCGAAGCGACTTTAGTGACTAAGATCCCAGCTTGATCTGCTGCTTTGATCAGGACTGATTGGAGCACCTCATGAATCTGTAGTGTTTGAAAATTGTTGGTACTGAGGACATCTGTTAAGTGTAGGCAATGCTGGAATTCATTTTTACAATTGCTCGTCCATTTCACTTTGGTGACTGGTTTAGCAGGTATGACTGGCATGCTAGTGCGTTGCTTATTTTTGGGAATGTTGAGAGAGAGACTGACTGGCCAATGATCTGAGAGTGTGGGTTCCAGAAGAACTTCCAGGTCAAGGATATGTTGCAGACAGGTAACATCGGCCCAAATTGAATCAATGATTGATGAGCCTCTTTCATCAAAAGTCGGTTGAGCAGGTGAATCGTTTATAGATCTGCCATTGATTAGTACAAAGTTGTTATTAGTCATAAATTCAATGATTTTTCTACCCCTCTCACACACAGTACCATTGGTCGTGTTCATGTGGTCATTTAATGTGAGACCTTCAAAGAGTTCTTCTGGCCAGCCGTCGACTATTCTGACTTTCGCGTTCATGTCACCACCGAGAACGAGAATGTCGAAGTGCTGCTGCTCCCTTATTTGATTCAGCGAGTCCTGAAACAGATCTAATAAATAATGCAGGTCTAAGCTCTTCTTTAAATATACCGATCCAATAATGATGGTTGTGCTGCCAGACTTAACCTTGTTAAACAGCCACCATGGCGATGACTCTAGGATTTTCGAGGAGAATTGGTTGCTGATGGCCGTAAGGAGGCCTCCACTTGCCCTGCCGATATCATAGTCTCTCGTAGCAGTCGCACAGTATGAGTGGTGCTTTGGTAGATACGATGTTGATATTTCCTGAGCGCTTCAAGTTTCACACACTGCTAATATTTCGTGGATTTGAATGAAGGGACATAGCGCAAGATTGGTCAGTCCATGTGCATTCCAAAAGGTTACTCTCACCGTCTCGTCTTTCTTACTGGATTTAGTTAATTTTTCGGCGGGGTGGAATTGTAATTCACTTGTATGCTGCTGTTGTGTGGGTTCTTATTAAGCCTGTTGCTGCTGTTGTGGATAACAAGTTTGTTGTCTTCTTTGCTCCAACGGTAAGCGGTGTTATCAACAATCAAGGTGTTATGTCTTCTGGTTACATTTTTACCATCTTTTTCGAGTTGTTTTTTAGCAGTTCTCAGTTGCCAGTCTTCGTGGGATTCACTGGGAGTTCTATCTGATTTAATATAGATATTCGTGCCGGACAATTTCTCCTTTTTATTCTTCATAACCGAAGCTTTCAATTCGGAGCTTTTCAGATCAACTATAATGCGCTTTTGGAGTATTCTGATCGAGTCAGCGCTGCAGTCAAGGTTAAATTTAGACCTCATGAAGTCTTGAACAACCGATGTTTGATAGTTACCTGATACCACAAGCCCAAAGATAGAGATGTTGTTCTTTCTTCGCTCTTTCTCTAGATTCTCCAATTTCAGCTCCAGGTCTTGGAGTTTCTTGGAAAGCTCATCTTCATTGGCTGGCAGCATCTTAACCCAAGATTCCAGAGCAGTCGCTAGTTCCTGAAGACGCTCAAATTGCGAGCTTTTAATAGAATCAGCTTCAAGAGCAGACAGTCTAGCTTCGTGGGCGGACTTGGATTGCTGAAACTTAGTTTGAAGTGCGGATAGACTGTTTGTGATCCCCATACAGGCGGTAGCGAAGGCACGGGAATTTTGCTCGATCTTCGCTGTGAGTTCTCGATGCTTGGTATCATCATCGTTTCGTAATGCTTGTATTTCTTTTAGTATCTTATCTATTTCGAAATCTTCGTTGGTGACAATTATTTGGGGTGGTGATGGAGCGCTGGACAGGATCTTAGTGGGTCTGGCTTCAGGTTCGCTGCAGTCCGAGTCTTCCTGATCTCGCTTCCTTTTTGACTCAATGAAATCGAGAATAGAAGGGCAAGAGGATGATCTGTTGTGACACAGGCGTTCAACGTTTGTTGGCCCTCCTCTTCTAGTTGCGTCGTTCGAATTACGCGGGATGGTAGGTGTAGACAGCTTTAATATGGGCTGTTCGAAGAGTGGCTCAGAAGATTCCTTCTTGCTGTCAGAGATATCGCTACAAAACATTAAGGTGAGCAACAGATCTACTCTCCATGTGGCATGATGATCTAACGTAGAAGCTATCAAGCTCAATAAAAACAGCCAGCCAATTTTAATTGACAGATCGGATCACTAAGATTAATATCTGCAAATCTTCTGGCAGATTAGACTCGCACTTTTGCTATTACAATGGGAAAAAGCCTTAGGATAAAGAGTGTTTATCCTGCGAAGAGGGACACTCACTTTAGAAACACGATTACTCACGTAGGCAGTCTAGATAGCACTCTAAAGCACTCCTCTTGCTGAAAGATGTAAAGTTTACTCTTAAGGCAATAAATTAAATTAAATTAAATAACTTTTTATTGTACTTTGCTTTAATGTATTTGCTTTCAGTATATTTGTATTAAAATTAAATAATAATCCTAATTAATACTGTATTTGAATGCTTTTATTTTCTTATACCTCTCTAAGTGACAAACGCCATTACAATACCTCAATAAGTGAAAAACCTGGTTTAATAGAAAACCTTCATAAGTGAGAATAATAGGTTGGTCCCATCAACTCTCACTTACCAAGGTTCGACTGTATAAGTCGAAAAGACATCACTATGAAAAAATTTGAGGATTTGCAGAAAATGTCAGTCTTATAAAAAGAAAAAAAAAAAAAAAAAAAAAAAAAAAATGGTAAACATCGAAAAATTTTCGATTTTTTCCAAAAATATAAAAAAAATAATGAAATAGGTTGCAATAATTTTTTTTGTATTTTGTTTCGTCAAGTTCATTTAAAACAAAAAAATCGAAAAAAAAAAAAAAACGTCACAATCAGTGGAATTTTGAAAAAATTATTGCTGTTTAGAGTAAAAAAATCTATCTATCGGTTGACCCTGCGGGCCAGCCCTAAAACTTCCCGCAGTTTTCGAGCTTGAAAATACTATTGTAAGCCATTGTTTTCGGAAAAAACCGTTTTTCAGCATTTCTTTCTCCCACGATATCTTGCGAACGAATTAACCGATTGAGATGGCTGAGGCAGCAATCGACGCGTTTTATTAAATTCTTGTGCTGATTGGATTTTGGAATTGACCGATCGAGCTATTTCTGAAAAATTTGAAAAAAACTGAAGAAAAAAATTTTTTTTTGTTTTATTCAATATCTTAGAGTCTATTTGATCAATTGATTTGAAGTTTTCAGAAAAGTTGACGGCCAACAAACTCTTTTGATTGCCACCTAAAACATTTTAATCGGTCAGTTCATTATGAAGATATTAAGAGTTGACATCCACACACACACACACACACACACACACACACACACACACACACACACACACACACACACACACACAGCTTCCTAGAACCTCGAAACGTCGACTTCTGATGAAAACTCGATTTTTAAAAATGGGAGTATAACCAATAACTTCCCGAATTTTTGAAAATTAATAATTTTCTTAGCGGGCAGCTGAAAAGCCATTTTTTTAAAAAAATTTATAACTTTTTTTTTGTTGGGTGTGAAAATTATAAGGAACGTTTTTGATGGGGTAAAAAAAAGGGACAATTTTTAGCCAAATGAAAAGGGGTCGGGTTCAAAAGTGGTCGATTTGTCGTGGAATGCCCCATATATTTTATTGTAACATAAGCGTTTGAGGTGTGCACTTTTGGATTTTCCAAACTTTTTTATAAAATTATCGCCGAAGAAATATATAATTAGGTAAAAACCCCTATACCCGCTCAGTGCCATCAGTCGCTCACTTTAACTGTTTAAGGCGTTTTTTGATAATTTTTATATAGAAAAATACAACTAAAAATATTATTATTGATGAATAATTATTCGGAAATCTAAATATAGAGCATTCTAAGCCAAATCGTCCTACCAATGGATTTTGCATCTCCGATTTGGCTGAAATTGGGTCACTTTTTTGTAGTCATAGAAAAAGGTTTTTATGAATTTTTTTCAAATTTTTTCATCCAGCCAATCGGGAGATATGAATTTTTTAAGATTTTTGGGATTTTTTTTTTCAAAATTCGTGTTTTTTGATGAATTTTCTCGAAAATTCATGCGAAAAAGTATTCATTATGAATTTGATTGTTTTTTCATTATTTTAAGCTCAAAACAGCGATTTTAAGATTGCCTGTATCCTTCGATTTAAAAAAAAAAATTTTCAAAAATATTACTCCCCAAAACACGAATTTTGAGCCTAGTCTCGTAATGGGTGTTATGTCCAATAAATTTTTTTTTATTTAATTTATTTCATTTCATAAATAAATTTACGAAACTCCTCTTTACAAATCACGCGGAAACGCAGCGTCAGTTTCACCACCATTTATGCGTATAAAAGTAGCGCGACGATTTTTGCAATAACGATCGACGAATAAATAAAAACTTGTCGTCATTTCCCACCAATGACAACAATTTGATTACTCCCATCAAACATCAATCAAAGTTTTTAAAAATGTTTGGAAAATCCAAAAGTGCACGCCTCATAACGCTTATTTAATTTTGAAGTCAAACTAACTTGTATCCCTCAATTATAGAGTAAAACAAAAAAAAATGTTTTTGCTACTATCAAGCTACTGTTACTGCAACATTTGACGTCAAAAAATAGAAAGTAAAAAAGAGTTGTACAAAAAAAAGTCGCCTGGATGCAGGACCGGTAGAATATATCTATATATGTATATGAGGTTTGCAAAAATATCCGTCAGAGGTAGCATCAGTGGAAAAAAATACACACGGGATTTTGCATACAAAAATGCTATCAGTCATCACTTTTAATTTAATATTAAAAAAACGATAGAAACTACGATAGTGAATATCGAAATGGTTTATCTTGAGAAAATTCTGAACATAATAAAAAAAAACCGCTCTCGATACGATAATTTTTTTGGCAGTTATTCTGACTACATCCCAAAAGAGTGGATACATACAGACATCTGGACGTCCAAGTAAAATTTTTTTCAACCTCGTTTTTTCTTTGAAGTAGCAGAACCAATGTTCTTTAAAAAACATAAAATAAGTTTTCTCAAGTATTTTCTTGATATACGTGTACTTATATTATCATATCGATGAAATATCAACGCAATAGAGTCATCTTAAGGCCAGAAAATTGCTTGACTTTGACGTCTTGAGAGTAAAACACTACCTCAACGCTTCGCTTATGAGGCGTGTAATAGCCTGAGCACCATGGCTCAGTGCCTTAGTCGAATATCAGATCTTGTCCTACGGACCGCGAATAACAAAACGGCGAAAATTTCGTGAATCTTATTGCAGGAATCCGCGTTTGCGTCGAAAAGTCAATAAGAGAATTTTAATCTTTTTTTATAAGAACCCTACTGCAAGAATCCGCGTTTGCGTTGAAAAGTCAGTAAGATACTTTAAATAAAAATCTATTAAATTTAGTTATTGCAGAAATCCGCGTTTGCGTTAAAAAGTCAATAACTAAATCTAAATTATCTTTAAAAATTCTTAAACATCGATTTAGTTTTGTTCATAATAATAGCCTTCGGGCGTAACAAAGTCGCATAATACAATAATATTGTATACTTAAAAATTATGAAAAGTGATAGAGTGCAAGTGAAGTTCAACTGAAAAGATATTGTAATCGAACGTTTAATAAAAAGACTACAGATCACAACTTCAACCTTCAGAGTTTCATTCGAAAGTAGCACATAAGATTTTATCCTACAACCCCAGCCGCGTCTATTCAAACAAATTCTTCAGGAGGAAGCCGAGTGATCTATAAAGTTCTGGAGGGATAAAAGCCTGCCGTGTTAGAAGAAAGAATCATCTAAAGGTAAGTGAGAGCAAATTTTACTATCCTTTCTCTCCGTTGATCGATTCATAAATGCAACGTTGACTAAGCTCGAAGGCGTTTGGGTTCATACACTCTTCGAAAAACCCACAATGAATAATAAATATAGGAAGAGAAAATCTTCCTCGTATTCTTTACTGTTGTCCGCAACCTCGCTAAATTTTTCTATCGCTACCAAAGGAAGGAATCCCGGATAATTAATTTAAATTACAGTGGTAGACATAACATGGGACAATGATGGGTTATAATTTTCTTTAAACTTTCCGCTAATAAAATTGAAAATTTTCAAAAATTCGGGAAGTTATTGGTTTTGGCCGATTTCGAAAACCGAATTTCTATCAGATCTTGACGTTTTGAAGTTCTAGGAAGCTATTCTGACTAATTTCACGATGATGACCGAGTGTATGTAGATGTGTATGTACGTCCGCATGTAAATATCTGTAACTCTTAAACGGATGAACGGATTTTAATCGTTAAGAGGTCATTCGACGCGTCTCGTTAATATTAACTTTATAAGCTGCGTCGAATGACACATTAATGATTAAAATCCGTTCATCCGTTTAAAAGTTACAGATATTTACATACGGACGTACATACACTCTGACATCATCGTGAAATTAGTCAGAATAGCTTTCTAGAACCTCAAAACGTCAAGATCTGATAGAAATTCGGTTTTCGAAAACGGCCAAAACCAATAACTTTCCGAATTTTTGAAAATTTTCAATTTCATTAGCGGGAAGTTTGAAAAAAATTATAATCCATCATTATCCCATTACGAGACTAGGCTCAAAATTCGTGTTTTGGGGAGTAATATTTATGAAAATTTTTTTTAAAAAATCGAAGGATACAAACAATCTTAAAATCACTGTTTTAAGCTTAGAATATTGAAAAAACAATCAAATTCATAATGAATACTTTTTTGCATAAATTTTCTAGAAAATTCATCAAAAACACGAATTTTGAGAAAAAAAAACCACCCAAATCGGACAATTTTCCACTAAGTTATGGCCATTTAAAAAAAAAAAAATCCCCTAAATCTTAAAAACTTCATATCTCCCGATTGGCTGGATGAAAAAATTTGAAAAAATTCATAAAAACCTTTTTCTAGGGGTACAAAAAAGTGACCCAATTTCAGCCAAATCGGAGATGCAAAATCCATTGGTAGGATGATTTGGGATGTGTTACGTCGGATTTGTAACAAAAATAAAGATGTTTGGTCCTAGTCTTTTGACCAATAGACCGGGGATAAGAAACCTTACTGAAGGAATGTGTAAATTAAAACATGAATTTAAATTATGAATAAATAAATATATTGTTACAAATAAATTTCGATTAAAAACAGTCAAAATGAAAAGATTGGAGTCAAGGTTATATAATACATAATTATTCGGAATTTAACTTGTTAACAAACACTAAGTAAATTTTAGATACGAATGACAATTATTTCTTTTACGCTATGTACTACAAAAATCTAATTATTTTAAACGTGCCATCAACTAGGTGGCTTATGTGAGTAATACTCCAGCCTACGCTAGTTGAAATGACTGGTAGATAATGTTTCTTAATGGTACTGTACAAAAATATTAATATATGAGACATTAAATTTCGGGGACTTACTACATATTAAATGGTGATAATTTTACATTGATATTCTATTGAAATATGCGTTGATCGGTCTTCATCCTTTGGTGAATAACACCGGCACACAAAAAAAATTAAGTAGAATGTGCATTTGACCGGACCTACCTACGGGTACGTATTTTGGTCCGCTGAATCCGAATTCGAGGTCAGTTTTACCCCTACACCCTCAAAATTTCGAGAAAACTTCGAAAAACCGTAAAAATGATGAAAATCGGCAGTTTTAATGATAAAAAAAATTTTTTGGAACTAAACTAAGCGTGATTTTCATGTATTTTGATTCGCTGAATATGAATCGTAACTTTATTAAGACCACGACCCGTTTTAAATGTAAAAAAATCATACAAACCCTCCAAAATTTCGAAAAAAGTAATTTTTTTGGTTTTTTTACTCTCGTTTTTGACTTCTGAAGACTTAATTGCTTGTGCCTGTAACCAGGGCACCTCCACGTGGTGACGGTGGGCAACAGAACCATCTGGCAGAGTTTCTGGGTTAACGGCGTGTGTGCCGTCATGGCAGGTACAAGTGATAAGTACTTTACGATGCAGGGAGTCGGAGCCCCAGTATCGGCGTCTGGTCAGGGTGAGAAAGCAGGCTCGGAGGCGTCGTCATCAAGCGACTGCAGCTCTTCAGAAGTGGAAAACTTGGCTACTAGAGAGTATACTATTACAAGAAGTAATTCTCATCCGTGTAATAAAAGTCCTGATTCGTTTTGTTACATTTGTGGAGAATACAATTTGGAAAGGAATCGAAGATCGTTATCTGATAAGATCAAACAAATTTATGAAGAATGTTTTGGTCTCCAAATTACTAATTTGGATTCAGCATGGGTTCCACATACGATTTGTAGTCGATGTAACATGATGTTAATCCGGTGGGAAAAAAACAAGAAACAGGAAAACTTGAAATTCACAATACCAATGATATGGTCTTCACCAACTGGTTTACAGAATTGTTATTTCTGTATGACAGATACTTCCGGGTTCACCTGGAATACAAAAAAGAAAATTGTATACGCCAATGTTTCATCAGCTATTAAGCCACAAAAAATAGAAGTTGGCAAGGAAGTTAATACGGTTAAAGAAATGGATGTAGAAGAAGACGATACGCTAGTTGAAGAAAGTTCGGAAGAACATTCAGAAGATGAAGAGTACTTACCTGGCGGAAAAACAAAAGACCCTGAAACGTTTAGCCGAGAAGAACTTAATGATCTGGTTCGAGACTTGGCTTTACCGAAAGATGGAGCTGAATTACTTGCGTCAAGGTTGAAAGAAAAACATTTGTTGGCTAAAGGTGTATCAGTGACATTCTATCGAAATAGGGAAAAATAATTCCGGAAATTTTTTATGAACGACGATCAAAATTCGGTGGTATACTGTTCAGATGTTAAAGCTTTAGTTGATGAATTGAAACCGAACACGTATAAGGACGATGAGTGGAGACTTTTTATCGATTCATCGAAACGAAGTCTTAAAGCTGTTTTGCTTCATATTGGGAATGAATTTGCGAAGATTCCAATAGCTCATTCGACAAAACTGAAAGAAACTTATGAAAATTTACAGATTATATTGGGAAAAATAAAATATTCAGAGCATAACTGGAAAATTTGTGGAGATCTCAAAATCGCAACACTTCTTTTAGGTCAGCAATCGGGATTCACCAAATATCCTTGCTATTTATGTTTGTTTGATAGCAGAGACCGCAAAAATCACTATGTCAAAAAAGATTGGCCATCAAGATCTGCATCGAATCCAGGTTCCGATAACGTTATACGACCACCCTTATTTCAGCCTTCCAAATATTTGCTGCCACCACTACATATCAAGTTGGGACTCATAAAACAGTACGTGAAAGCTCTGAATAAAGATGGTGATTGTTTTGCATACTTGACAGAAAAGTTCCCTGCAATAAGTGATGCGAAATTGAAAGAGGGAATTTTTGATGGACCCCAAATACGATCTTTATTTCAGGATGCAAATTTTTAAGAAACAATGAACGACACAGAAAAAGCAGCTTGGGTAAGCTTCAAAAATGTTTCACAAAACTTTTTGGGAAATAACAGAAGTGAAGATTACAGCACTTTAGTTGACGCATTGCTGGATAACTACAAAAATTTGGAATGTTTAATGAATCTCAAATTACACTTTTTAGATTCTCATCTTGACCACTTCCCTGACAATTGTGGAGACTATAGTGAAGAACAGGGAGAACGTTTTCACCAAGACACCAGTGAAATGAAGAGTAGATACCAAGAAAATAGAAGTGTTAACGTGATGGCAGATTTTTGTTGGATGTTAAAAAGAGAAGTACCCGAAGAGAATCGTAAACGAAAGAGGAATCCACTACGAAGATGATTTGAGGATAAAAGAGAGCGATACAAACGAAGGAAAGTTTAGGATTCGTAAAAATCATTTCTTTCTATCTTTTTATGTCTTGTGTATTTCACAGATTTCTAGTTATGAGATATATCTACGTTAAAGAGTATTTATTTTAGGCATTAAATCATATTCAATCAATTTTTTTTCTGTTATGAATGGTGATTTTAACAATTTTTTCGAATTTTTCCAGCTTTAGATGGTGAATAGACTAAAAAAATTAAGATGCGAATTGAAGACATGAAAAGATATAAAATTTTATCTGAATTGGACCAGAAAAAATTTTTTTATCATGAAAACTATATTTTTTCGGAACTTTGGAGGGTTTGTGTAATTTTTTTACATTTAAAATAGCTCTTGGTCTCAATAAAGTTTCGATTCATATTCAGCGGATCGAAATACATGAAAATCACGCTTAGTTTAGTTCCAAAAAATTTTTTTTATCATTAAAACTGCCGATTTTCATCATTTTTACGGTTTTTCGAAGTTTTCTCGAAATTTTGGGGGTGTAGGGATCAAACTGACTTCGAATTCGGATTCAGCGGACCAAAATACGTACCCGTAGGTAGGTCCGGTCAAATGCACATTCTACTTAATTTTTTTTGTGTGCCGGTGTAATTATTGGCCTATTCCTAACTTCATATTTAAAATTGATTATGTACTTCCTTCATTGTATCAGGTTTTATTTTAAAGGGTGGCTACCAGCCTACTCTTTACTATATGAAAATGAGATCACTCGGATATAGGAAGAATAACGGGTATTAAGTTGATAGTTCGGGACTCACGACACAACTGACTATTTTTGGGTCAGTTCGTTAGACTTTCGGAAAAATGGGTGGTTTTCCTAGTTTCTGTATTTGGGGGAAATTTTCGTCCCACGTTCTTCCACCTCTACCCAAAAGTTTTCCACTTCTTTTCAGAAAACCATTGTTTCGAGGCCGCACTATCCCTCCCACATTGATTTCCCGTTTCCCTCTCTTTCGGTTCTTCACAACTCACTGCTTTTTTTTGTTAATAATAAATGTAATAATAGTAATATTGATAATAATAATTATAAAAGTAATTGATATTACTATTTTCATAAATCTTAATAAATAATTCGATTTATTTTTCCTTAAATTATTGTTAAATGAAATGTTCTATTTTTATTTTGTTTAAGTTTTATTCTAATATTTTAATATTTTATTTGTCTTTAAATTCTGATATTTTAATGGTTTATTTTATTTAAATTAAATTCTCATATTTTAATACTTTATTTAAATTCTAATATTTTAATGTTTTATTTTATTTAATTTAAATTATCATATTTTAATATTTTATTATCTTTAATTTGAATATTACTATTTTATTCTATTGTATTTTCGCTTTAGTATTTTACTCTTAACAATATTTAAAATTGTTAAATTTTATTATCTAACTAAAACCTTTTACTTTTTATTTATTTCAACATTCATTTGTCCAGACACCATAATTTACTTTTAAGTATTTTTCAATTTAGAAAACATATCAGAGATGCATTACAATGGTACTATTTACTTTAAGTCTTATTTTAGAGTACAGTCGTGATAAGAAAGTGCGTCAACTGCCACTCTGACCATGATGAGGATTAAAACTCATTTTCACTTAATATAATATTCGAATATGAATTATGTGTTGATACAAATTTTAAAAACTACAATGAAAGTAAAATAAAATGATAACAATAATAAAACTAAAAATTTACGCGGACGTAACAGATAGAATGCCCTATATATTAAAATATGATGTATAAAATAATTTTATGATAGATTATAAATTTAAATTAAATGACTGTTTTCATAATCGCGCTCAGCCGGGCATTTTTTTTTCAGCGATCATTCCTTAGATTAAATTTAGGTAACGTCAAATTTTTTAAGAATTGTTATAACTCTATCTTATTAAATCCATTTTTAAAATTCATGAAATTTTATATTATGAAAGGAAAAAGTAGTTTCGGATCAGTCCAATACCCATATGCAGTCGCCCACGTGTGATAATATTTATAAATAATAAATAAATGTAAATGATAATAAATAATAATATTAAATTATCATGATAAAGATAATAAATTTAAACTAAAGTGAATGATCTTGGTATTAAAATAAATGAATGTCATGCCTGTACCAGCTCCTCAGGCTGGGTTAGTCCACGCAGGCGCCAGACCGTTTATTCAAAACGGACAAAATACCTGTTCGGGGGAAAATTCACGAGATAAACATCCGAGTAAGCAGCTTGCAACAAGGCGGATAAAACAAACATATGAAATAGTGAAAAATTACGTAAATAATGAGAAATTACAGACAGAAAATAAAATTAAAGCAATAGGAAATATTATTATTATTATTATTATTATTATTATTATTATTATTATTATTATTATTATTATTATTATTATTATTATTATTATTATTATTATTATTATTATTATTATTATTATTATTATTATTATTATTATTATTATTATTATTATTATTATTATTATTATTATTATTATTATTATTATTATTATTATTATTATTATTATTATTATTATTATTATTATTATTATTATTATTATTATTATTATTATTATTATTATTATTATTATTATTATTATTATTATTATTATTATTATTATTATTATTATTATTATTATTATTATTATTATTATTATTATTATTATTTTTTATTTATTTATTTATTTATTTATTTATTTATTTATTTATTTAATTGACCATATAGTCGAAACTACTTGCGGCCATCCAAAGACAATACAATAATTACGAAGTATAGTGTATAGTAAAACATAAAATATAACCTTAAATATAATAAACTTAAAATTTTAAATTATTGACAATATGACAATATAACGCTCAATCATCAAAACAATACTGAATAATCTAATTACAACATTAGTAAAAAACATTATCTTAAGATTTTTTTGAGTTAAGAAAATAATTATAACAAGAAGTGCGGAATTCATTCAGCGTATGCTTGGACGTACAGTCATAAGGTAGTTGGTTTCAAGTTTTTATCGCTGATATTAAGAACGATTTCTCATCCTTGACACCGCGATAGCCGCGTAATGCTAGATAATCTTCGCGAATATCACCTCTACGAAAGCGAGGTTCAATTATACATAATTTTTGATTAATTAATAGCTTTTGGTTTAAATATAGTGCCTTATAAACGAGACATGATAAGAAAAACTCACGTCGGACTTTCAAAGTAAGTCAGCTTAGCTCTTTATAATATCTTGTGACATGTTCATATCGAGATATCTTATAAATAAATCGTACACAAGCATTTAGTTTTCGCTGAAGTCTTATCTGTTGCTGACATGTAATGTCGGTATAAACCGTTGCACAATAATCGAAAATCGGAAAGATTAGCGTAGTGACTAACTTTTTTCTTATTGGGAGACTAAATACCTTGCTGTTCATTTTCAGTTGGGCTAAGAATCTCATGCTGCATTTGCATACTTCATTCATTTGTAGTGACCAAGTTAAAGTATCTTGTAGTATAATACCTAATTATTCAACTGAATTACAATACTGTAAAACTTGATCTCCTAAAGCAATATTGTGAACCGTAAAATTTTGAAGAGCAGCTAATTCTTGGGCTGTACCAAAAATTATCGGCTTAGTGTTATCCGAATTTAGCTTTAGCTCATTCTTCATACACCATTCCGAAATTATGACAATTTCATTGTTAAGAGTAGCAACACAGTTATTTATATCACTAAGTTTACAATTTAAATAAATGGCTATATCGTCTACATAGAATAAATGCTTACAGTACCTCAACAACCTGTCAAAATCTGTGACATAAATAGAGTATAGTAGTGGACCGAGGACACTTCCTTGTGGTACACCACTCACTATTTCTTTCCACTCAGACATACTAATATCATTAGCTCGTACAGCTTGAAATCTATCCGTTAAGTAAGATTCAGCCCAATTTATGACTCTATTCGCAAATCCCATAGCCTTCAATTTATAAATCAGAATCTCAAAAACAACAGAGTTAAATGCCTTACTAAAATCGAAGAATATGGCGATAGTTATCATAGAATCACTCATATTGAGCCGAATATCATTGCAAAGCTCCAAAATTGCATCTTGTGTATTCAAACCTATTTTAAAAGCCGTCTGAGATTCATCAAAGATACCATTGGTAGTCAAGTAGTTCATGATTTGATCATGAACACATCTTTCTAGAGATTTAGATAGGGTGCGAAGCAATGATATAGGCCTATAATCAGAAAGCTCAATTGGTGAGCGTACTTTTGGCAACGGTAATACGTACAATTGTTTCCAAGCCGACGGAAAGCATCGTGTAGAAAGAGATAAGTTAAATAATTTCGTAATAGACTGTGCGAAGTAAGGAGCTTAAACTTTGTACATTTTTATATCAAAGCCATCTGGACCCTTTGATCTAGACGTAATTCGCATAATCGCCTTTCTAACATCAGAACTATCTAGAGCTTTAAATGTAAAAGTACTTTGATATGTTGTTAAACGCGAATCGAAATATTCATAGTCTATATACTCGATCGAATTCCCAGCCATAGTGACAAAATAATTATTGAGCTTATTCAGATCTAAATCATGACAAATATTAGAATCAGCGCACTTAATTAAACCTAATTTACGGAAGTCATTCCAGAATTATTGAGCATCTAATTGACAATTTAATTACGTAAACAATAGTAAATAATAATTTTTCACACAATATTTAGTTTGCTTAAATTCATAGACAATAATACTCGGCTATTCGGTCACAAACACTTTAAATTATTATAAATTTTCCCCTGGGGGTAGAATCCAATACACTATAATTCCAGTAATAAAAAAAAGTATTAGGGTTACAAATAAATTTCCGCCGTTTTTTAACACAAATTAAATATTTATTATAGAAGAACGGTAATATACAATTATTTAAAATATTGCCCATCACTTGCAACCACTTTTTCCCATCTCTCAGGCAGCATTCGAATCCCATGTCTGAAGAACTCCTTGTCTTTTGAGGTTATCCACGAATCAACCCAATTTTTGGTATCCTCATAAGATGTAAACCGCTGCGCCGTCAGAGCATGTGCCATGGACCGGAACAGGTGATAATCGGACGGTGCAATGTCTGGTGAATACGGCGGGTGGGGTAACACTTCCCAATCAAGTGTTTCCAAGTACTTTTTCACGGGAGCTGCAACATGTGGACGAGCATTGTCATGCAGAAGAATAATTTTTTCGTGTCTAGAATAGTATTGAGGGCGTTTTTCCTTCAAAGCTCGGCTCAATCTCATCAATTGTGTTCGATAGAGGGCTCCAGTAATTGTTTCACTCGGATTAAGCAACTCATAATACACTACACCTAGCTGATCCCACCAAATACACAGCATAAGTTTTTTTCCGTGAATATTCGGTTTTGTTGTTGATGTTGACGCGTGGCCAGGTAATCCCCATGATTTTCTTCTTTTTGGATTGTCATAATGTATCCACTTCTCATCACCAGTTATGATACGATGTAAAAAACCCTTTTTTTTATGTCTAGCTAGCAGCATTTCACTTGAGCATAATGGGCGTTCAATATCTCTCGGCTTTAATTTGTACGGAACCCAATTTCCTTGTTTATGAATCATTTCTAACGATTTTAAACGATGTGAGACTGCTTGCTGGGTGACTTCTAATGTTAGAGCAAGTTCTTTTTGTGTTTGAGATGAATCTTCCTCCAATAATTCCTCCAATTCTGCATCCTCGTAAATTTTTGGCCTTCCACTGCGATCTTTGTCTTCTACGTCGAAATCACCGTTTTTAAACTTTTGAAACCACTCTCGACACGTTCTCTCACTCAAAGCACCCTCACCATATGCTTCAACGAGCAATTGATGCGCCTCAGCAGCAGATTTCTTTAAATTAAAGGAGTAACCTAATATTTTCCGCAAATGACGCTTACTTGGCTCAAATTTTGACATTTTCAACTTATAAAAATTATATTTCACCAATATAAAATCAATGATATTAATAGGTTATGTTGTTCTTGAATGTCCAAACTATTTTTTAAGCCGGTTATCATCTGCGAAAGCTAACCGAAACTCCGTGCCGCGCCATCTACAATAAAACGGCGGAAACTTAGTTGTACTCCTAAGATATAAACTCAATATATACAGAAAAATTAAATATAATTTAATTAATAAATAATATCAATTTTGAATATTAATTAAATGGAACTAATTATTTCATCCGAAGTTATATAAATAATAAATAATAACAATATTTTTATTTTATTTTATCTCTCAACACGTTTGAGAGAGAGAAAGATACGGAATTTACTCTCACTTACACTCAAATAATGATTTTTGTTATAATAATAATTAATAGCAAATTAAATAATTTTAACTGACCGCCGGGGTGATGAATAATTTTATAACGTAATTAGATAATTTTAAGTCCGGTAAACAGTAACATCAATATCTCAAAAAAAGAGTATTTTTACAGAAATAGTTTAGGAATAATGTAAATATTTATAATAACAATAATTAATAATAAATTAATTAATTCTGATTGACTGCTGAGGTATTTATCAATAAATTTTTAAATAAAATAATAATAATAATAATAATAATAATATCGCGTGCTATTCACACACGTGCATTTTACGTCGCGGCGACCAACAACTACCGTAGACCTTCGGCTGAAGAGGAGAGCCCGTATACATTTTGTTGGCACCGGGTACACTCAACGGTTTCTTACGTATTTTGAGCCGAGGATCACGAAAATCGGGTCCGTTTTGTTCAAAAGTGGTGCAAACAATTGTTAATAACAATTTGGTCTCGACATTTTATTGATTTTTTTTATTTTTTCTCTCATTTTTAGTGTAAAAAACTTAGAAAAATTTCGGCCTATCAAGCATAACGCGATTTGGCGCGAGAGAGAGTTCGCGCATAGGCAGCCGCTTGTGCGAGAGTGAGAGGTCCGAGCGCGTCGCTCGTTTTTTTGTCATATCTCGCAAAATATCTGAGATACGAAAAACCACTATGATACCTTTTTTATATATTTTTTCATTCTGAACGTTTTGTTTCTTCTACACTGCCCCAACAAACCAGCCGTTCGGGAGTTATTCCGATTTAAACAATTAAATTGTTATTAACAATTGTTTGCACCATTTTTGAACAAAACAAACTCGATTTTCGTGATCCTCGGCTCAAAATACGTAAGAAACCGTTGAGTGTACCCGGTGCCAACGAAATGTATACGGGCTCTCCTCTTCAGCCGAAGGACTACCGGGGGTTATCACGTGAAAAATGCAACGAGAGAAATCCAAGGTACTTACTCTTAGATGTTACCAGCAGGACCAAAATAAATCCAATAATCCACTGACAACGATTGGGTACTTAATGATTCACCCGGTGATAATTAATTAGTTCAACTAATTTTATATAAAAAAAAAGGAAAACCTAAGCAAAACGTATCAATAATATTTTTTCTATATCTGGACAGCGTCCGCACGCAACAATAGCCCGTTTCTTTCTCATATAATTATCCTATTTTCCACCTGTTGGTCGCTCACGTGGCGCAATAATCGCCCTAATTTATCATGATGATTATTGTTTTTCTTTTTTTCTAGCCCTGGGCCGAGTTTGTAAATTAAATGAATAAAATATAAAGAGAATTTTCCTAAACCTGAATGATACATAAATAATCAATTAAATATATGTAATATTTAATCATACCATATTTTTATTTTTAACTTTTCTAATAAATTGAATAATAATCATTTCAAATCACGAAATCGATGCCGAGAATATAGCTTAAGTATTGATTTTTCCCCTACCCGGCGGTCAATATTTCCTCAATACATCTGTTCAAATCTCCCGCGTTCTCATTGTTAATTCTCACGGCGGATAAGTGATCGATAATACAGTCGATCACCAATCAATCATAGGCGGCTCCGCTAGTTGCATTCTCACCGCATAGACCGCATAGTGGGGATGAAAAAGACGGAAGTTCTGTCTTCCTCACACAATCAACGCTCTCACTCTTTATTATTGCTTACGTATTCTAATTGCAGATGCATCGTGCTTTTCTCAAATCTCGTGTTAATTAATAAATCAGTATTGCTCTCATTTAATAAATAGTGAAATATTGCTTATAATAATTCTCAGTAATTATTAGTTATATTATTTTTGCTCTCATAAATAATCTCAGTGCTTTTTTAATTGAATTAGTCTCACCTCATGTACCGACATTGTTACCGCCAAGTAGCCATCTTGGCCACGCGTTGATCGCGAGTGCAATTCTCATAAAATAAATACTAAAAACAATTAATCAAGTGTTTTTTCATGCAACATAATTCTCATTAAATGTAAATAGTGTAAATAAAATATTTATTGTTGATATTTACGAAAAATAAGTGTTAAATAAAACTATTAACTGCCAGCCAATTCACATAAACCAGATCCTCTCATCCTTTCATAATTATTATTAATTATTTAAACAACATCGATACCCGGATGACAAGTTTCATAAAATGAAATATTAGACAAACGTTGGGGCATAATGTCAAACTGGATTATGCATCCCAAATGTTTCAAAATCCTAAACAAAAACTTAAAACTAACAAATATCAATGGTTTATATTTTTAAATTATAAAATAAAATTTATTTACACACGTGCTCGCTCAAACTCCGCACGCATGTGCCAGTTTGCAAGCGGACTGCTGTCTCTCCGCTGGCGTAATGGCGGAATGCCCGCGTAACAATTCAAATTCAATAAACTTATCATAGCTTAATTGATATTGTCTTTGAGGAACTATAGGACCATGTGTTGATCGAGTAATGGTACATCACAACTTTTAGAGAGCGACTATGGGTACACTCAAGGACCTTCTTTAAAAAATTAATAATAATTAATTATTAACATTATTCTTCAATCTTAAATTTAATTCTCATACTTGAAACTCCAAAAAATAACTATCAAAAATGTCAACTTACAAACTAACTTAATCTACGCATAAATACATTATTTACAATATGTACAAGTATAAATAAAGATATATTATTTTAGGAAAAGGTTGTTTGCAAGCTTGTGTTTTATTATAAACGGGATTTTGTTAACATTATTAAATAACAGATTTTTAATATACTTGAATGACTAGTTCGACGTTCATAAAATAATACAGTTTGCTTATAAATATCATCGTAGATGTCATTAATTTCTGTGAGCTCATGTAATTTTTAATTTGAGGTGTATGGTTCGGAATTGCATATCATCCTTAGTGTTTTATTTTCTAGGATTTTTATTTTGTTAATATTCACTCTACTAGTGCTGCTCCAGACAGGTGCAGCATATAGTAGGAGCGGTTTAATCATGCTTTTGTATAGGATAGTTTTATTTTTATGTACCTGAAGTTCCGAACGTTCGTGCAATGAAAAAAATTTTTTTAATAAAATAAAAGAAAATTTAAATACCCCGCTAGATATCTTTGAGAGGCTTCTTTTGAGCCCCCCAAAGACCCTCAAGAAGTTGCGTGGGGTAATCTGGTCCGGAACAGCCTTCGCCATCATCCCTTAACTTTTAAAAATTAAAAAAAAAATAGTTCAAATCGAATGTCCCCGCCGGAAGTTTTTGAGGGGCTTCTTTCGAGCCCCCCAGAGAACCTTGAAAAGTTGCAGGGGGTAATCTGGTCCGGAACACCCTTCGCCATCATCCCTTACCTTTTAAAAATTAAAAAAAAATAGTTCAAATCGAATATACCCGCGGAAAATTTTTGAGGGGCTTCTTTTGAGCCCCCCAGAGAACCTCAAAATGTTGCGTGGGGTAATCTGGTCCGGAACACCCTACGCCATCATCCCTTAAGTTTAAAAAATTAAAAAAAAATACTTCCAATCAAATAACCCGGCCGGAAATTTTTGAGGGGCTTCTTTTGAGTCCCCCAGAGAACCTTAGAAAGTAGCGTGAGGTAATGTGGTCTAAAAGACAGTCCACCATCATCTCTTAAGTTTAAAGAATTAAAAAAAAATAGTTTGAATTCAAAAACCCTGCTGGATATTTTTAAGGGGCTTCTTTTGAGCCCCCCAAAGACCCTCAGAAAGTTGCAGGGGGTAATCTGGTCCGGAAAACCCTTCGCCATCATCCCTTACCTTTTAAAAATTAAAAAAAAATAGTTCAAATCGAATATCCCCGCGGGAAATTTTTGAGGGGCTTCTTTTGAGTCCCCCAGAGAACCTTAGAAAGTAGCGTGAGGTAATGTGGTCTAAAAGACAGTCCACCATCATCTCTTAAGTTTAAAGAATTAAAAAAAAATAGTTTGAATTCAAAAACGCTGCTGGATATTTTTGAGGGGCTTCTTTCGAGCCCCCTAGAGACCCTCAAAAAGTAGCGTGAGGTAATCTGGTCCGGAACACTCTTCACCATCATCTTTTAAGTTTAAAAAATTGAAAAAACATGAGGGCAATACTTAATATTAATATTAAGGTCTTGAATTTCAACTCGCGTCTTTTTTTATTCTACTGCAAATTTCAAGTGTTTTCGGAAAAAAAGTCGATTTTCTTTATTGTTTATAATAAATATTTACATATTTGAATATTGTAAGGGTATGTCCTCGCTTTCTCGTACCAGGAAGTTCGAGTAATCCTCCTCCAGTGTAGGAAATTTTACTGGATAAAAATTGAATGATAGCATTAAGTTTTCTATCGTAAAGAATTATTTATTTATTCCTTTATTTAAACTTTTTCTTTCATCTTAGGATTAACTCATGAACAAATAACTAAAATTCACTTTTTGTAAAAAAGCCAATGGATGTCCTCAAAGAAAATGAAAGGCTCTACAAAAAAAAGTCTTCTTACAATTTTTGTTACATTCACTCCTTCAAAAGTTGTCCAAGGTTGATGTTAGTCCAAACGACTTCAAAAACCTTGAATAACTCTTAAAGGAGTGAATTCTATATATTAATTACAGTTTTTAACGCCATCCTCTAATTAAAAGTGCGATCATTGGTAGGTAAGATACCGAAAGTCAAAGACAAAAGGATCCTTTTTTGTTTAAAGAAAGATACGTTTTCGTAAATTGTTGTACAAGGCTTATACAAAAAGCACATTGGAGCTTAATAAATTTGCTAACATTTTCTGCAAAATTTCTTGTTAAGTGCTATTTCATACAGTTGCGCAATAACCGTAGTTCTAAAACTAGAAACATGTCATGCCATTCATTTAAAGTCTAAACACGATATTAGCCGGCATAAAAATTGTAATATTTAGCATATTAAGTAAAATATCTTTATTCTATTGTTTTGTACAATTACTTTTCATTTGTAACTGACATTGCCATTTACCTTTTTCCACATTTTTGATTGCTCTATACTACTATTATATTTAAATTTCCATGGTGATGTCCCCTTTATTTTTCTCCAATATTTTTGAATTTAAATTGCTTACTTCGAACTGTACACGAAGAGTAATTATTATAAAATTCACAGTGTTACTTAAGTAAAGCCAACATCTACTAGCGCCAATGGAACTTTTAATAGTGCTCTTTATCGAAATATAAAGTCTCAAAACATACTATTAATATATCTGTATCCTTTTGGGATCACTGTAAAAAGTCACTCCTTCACTACTTGTCTAAGCTTTCACATTAGAAATATATACACATAGTGCATCCTGTAATAAAAATTAAGGCTGAAGTTGAGATAAAAATCACAGTGATACTAATGAAGCTTAGACAAGTAGTGAAGGAGTGACTTTTTACAGTGATCCCAAAAGGATACAGATATATTAATAGTATGTTTTGAGACTTTATATTTCGATAAAGAGCTTTATTGAAAGTTCCATTGGCGCTAGTAGATGTTGTCTTTACTTAAGTAACACTGTGAATTTTATAATAATTACTCTTCGTGTACAGTTCGAAGTAAGCAATTTAAATTCAAAAATATTGGAGAAAAATAAAGGGGACATCACCATGGAAATTTAAATATAATAGTAGTATAGAGCAATCAAAAATGTGGAAAAATGTACATGGCAATGTCAGTTACAAATGAAAAGTAATTGTACAAAACAATAGAATAAAGATATCTTACTTAATATGCTAAATATTAAATTTTTATGCCGGCTAATATCGTGTTTAGACTTTAAATGAATGGCATGACATGTTTCTAGTTTTAGAACTACGGTTATTGCGCAACTGTATGAAATAGCACTTAACAAGAAATGTTGCAGAAAATGTTAGCAAATTTATTAAGCTCCAATGTGCTTTTTGTATAAGCCTTGTACAAAAATTTACGAAAACGTATCTTTCTTTAAACAAAAAAGGATCCTTTTGTCTTTGACTTTCGGTATCTTACCTACCAATGATCGCACTTTTAATTAGAGTATGGCGTTAAAAACTGTAATTAATTTATAGAATTCACTCCTTTAAGAGTTATTCAAGGTTTTTGAAGTCGTTTGGACTAACATCAACCTTGGACAACTTTTGAAGGAGTGAATGTACCAAAAATTGTTAGAAGACTTTTTTTTGTAGAGCCTTTCATTTTCTTTGAAGACATCCATTGGCTTTTTTACAAAAAGTGAATTTTAGTTATTTGTTCATGAGTTAATCCTAAGATGAAAGAAAAAGTTTAAATAAAGGAATAAATAAATAATTCTTTACGATAGAATACTTAATGCTATCATTCAATTATTATCCAGTAAAATTTCCCACACTGGAGGAGGATTACTCGAACTTCCTGGTACGAGAAAGCGAGGACATATCCTTACAATATTCAAATATGTAAATATATATTATAAACAATAAAAAAAATCGACTTTTTTTTCCGAAAACTCTTGAAATTTGCAGTAGAATAAAAAAAGACGCGAGTTGGAATTCAAGACCTTAATATTAATATTAAGTATTGCCCTCATGTTTTTTCAATTTTTTAAACTTAAAAGATGATGGTGAAGAGTGTTCCGGACCAGTTACCTCACGCTACTTTTTGAGGGTCTCTAGGGGGCTCAAAAGAAGCCCCTTAAAAATTTCCAGCGGGGTTTTTGAATTCAAACTATTTTTTTTTAATTTATTAAACTTAAGGGATATTGGTGGAGGGTGTTCCGGACCAGATTACCTCACGCTACTTTTTGAGGGTCTCTAGGGGGCTCAAAAGAAGCTCCTTAAAAATATCCAGCGGGGTTTTTGAATTCAAACTATTTTTTTTTAATTTATTAAACTTAAGGGATGATGGTGGAGGGTGTTCCGGACCAGATTACCTCACGCTACTTTTTGAGGGTCTCTAGGGGGCTCAACAGAAGCTCCTTAAAAATATCCAGCGGGGTTTTTGAATTCAAACTATTTTTTTTTAATTTATTAAACTTAAGGGATGATGGTGGAGGGTGTTCCGGACCAGATAACCTCACGCTACTTTTTGAGGGTCTCTAGGGGGCTCAAAAGAAGCCCCTTGAAAATATCCAGCAGGGTATTCGAATTCAAACTATTTTTTTTTAATTTATTAAACTTAAGGGATGATGGTGGTGTTATGTCAGAAATTGACATAAATAAATGTTTTATGGGTATTTGGCCCAAGCCGAAGCCTATAGACCGGGAACCCCAGAGACCTTTTATTAAGGAGGATAGGTTTAATTTTTTTGTTAATAATACGATATTTGAATTTTAATTTCTACTATATTGTCAACTCATAAAACAGTTATTCATGATTAATAACAAAAGTATTAGGTGGCTAGCAGCCGACCCTAATTACACAATTGAAAAATTACATTTACTATTTGGATTTTACATTATATATGTTCGAATTTTAATTTTATAATTATATAATTCGGACATTACTAAATTGAACATTTTAAAATTGATTTTATTCTTTAATTGTGAATGACACGTAATTGAATTTTAATTTTATAACTCATGTAACTAAACACTTTTAAATTTTATGTAATATTTTGATTTTTAATATACACGTGTTTTAATTTTAATTTTATAATTCATGTAACTAAACACTTTTAAATTTTATGTAATATTTTGATTTTTAATATACACGTGTTTTAATTTTAATTTTATAATTCATGTAACTAAACACTTTTAAATTTTATGTAATATTTTGATTTTTAATATACACGTGTTTTAATTTTAATTTTATAATTCATGTAACTGAACAATTTTAAACTTCATGTAATATTCTGATTTTTAAATTACACGTGTTTTAATTTTAATTTTATAACTTGGACATTACTAAATTGGACATTATTTTAAATTTATTTCATTCTTTACTTATAAATGACACGTGTTTGGATTTTAATTTTAATATTCATGTAACTGAACACTTTTACATTTTATGTAATATTTTGATTTTATTTTGTTATACCTGTTTTCCTGTGTAAGTACTTGATGAGCTTCGAATTAATATACTAGTTTAATTTATACTACACTTTTCTTTTTCTTTTTCTTCATTGTGACCACTTGTTCGCACCTTGATGATTGCAGCCAGACGAGAGCGAGTAATTTTTTCTGTTTCTCAGGCCCAAAATTTTCTTATCTTGGTCGGCGCACGCATTATTCTCCCCACTAAGATTTTCCTTAATAGATATTTCGTTGTTTACGTGGTTCATTGTATATTATAAAATTTATGAATAAAAAAAAAAATTGTTTTTGAAAATTATAAAAATTAATCGGACGTAACACCCCCGCTGTTAGACGGAAGCACGAATCCAAATGAGTGCGACGTTACATCCTCAAAAGTCGATTTATTTTTTCAATTTTCTGGTGATGTGTGCTGTTTATCTGCTTCTTCTTACTTCCATTCTATTATGTAACTGGTTCCTCTTGATGTCTTGTTCCGTGGCGTAGACTTCTCAGGTTTAGTGGAGTCGAACGATGGTAGCTCCTCCGCAGCACTTAATAACTATTTTTATTACATTAGTAAGTTTCTTATCCGTACAACCTTTTTTTCTTTAAACAATTTTTCAGCTCGTAATATGCTCTTTCGTACAAAAATTTTTTTTTTTTTTTTTTTTTTATGTTATATTTTCCAATACAATTTTTCGTGATATCATTATTATTATTATTATTATTATTATTATTATTATTATTATTATTATTATTATTATTATTATTATTATTATTATTATTATTATTATTATTATTATTATTATTATTATTATTATTATTATTATTATTATTATTATTATTATTATTATTATTATTATTATTATTATTATTATTATTATTATTATTATTATTATTATTATTATTATTATTATTATTATTATTATTATTATTATTATTATTATTATTATTATTATTATTATTATTATTATTATTATTATTATTATTATTATTATTATTATTATTATTATTATTATTATTTTTTTTTTTTTTTTTTTTTTTTTTTTTTTTTTATAACATTTTATTCTATTTTATTTTGTGTTTTGATTCTACCTTTTTATTGTCTTTACTTTTTTTAACGTAGATATTATCATGAGAAGTACATGTTAAGTTATATTCTGGGACGTAACTTTAAGAATTTGCATGTAGGTTTTTTTTTTTTTTTTTTTTTTTTTTTTTTTTTTTTATTTTTTTTTTACATGAGTCGTTTAAATTTTTACTAAACTGACAACTTCTATTTGATGCAAGTTATATAGTTATCTATTCATTTTTCTTTCATAAAAAAAATTTTACTTTGGTTTTGATTATTTCTATATTTTATTGAAAAAGTTTTGTCAACTATTTATTAGTATAACTTCGCAAAATGAAACTCAACTGTAATAATTTTGTTGGCTAGCTCATTTTACTTCAACTATTGAAGATCCGATAGGTTTTTCAGCTCACCCTTTTGGCTTGTTGCACTACCCTACCCTTTTAGATCTTCATAAACTTTGTGGATCCGGTAAGGCCAACTTCCTGGTTGCCTTTACTCGCGATCCTAACTACTGTGAATCCGGTAAGGCCAACTCTCTGGTTACCTTTACTCGCGATCCTAACTACAGACGGTCTACCTCTCCTGGGCATTTTTACCGCTGCTAAGTAGATTCCTCACTTTCATGGGACCTATCTTAATTATTTTTCTTTATTTATTTATTTATTTATTTTTTTATTATGAGCCTAGCCTCAACCATTCACAGCAAGCGTCACTTCCCGTGGCTTCTACTAACTGATTCTTTCAACTCATTAAATGTAACACTGAGAATCAGGAAAAATAATAGACGGACTGGACCGGGATTTGAACTCGGCCCTCTCGACATCCTGCCGAGTGTACTACCGCTATACTATCCAGTACCAATTTTCAAAACACTGAATGTAACATGAATTAGGAAAAATATTAGACAGACTGGACCGAGATTTGAACTCGGCCCTCTCGACGTCCAGCCGAGTGTACTACCGCTATACTACCCAGTACTTATGCCAACCTTTCACTTGATTCTACATCCAATAAGTGAATTTACTATATTTTTCAGTCTGATTCTACTGTAACTTCAATGAGTCAATTTCAGTTGATCATTTTTTTTTTTTTTTTTTTTTTTTTTTTTTTTTTTATTCTCAATTTTCAAAAAAATACTCATCAAACCTTTTTCCTTTAATCGGAAGGTATCAACCTATTTCATAATATTCATATTTTATTTATTAAATCATTTTTATTGCTCGAAAAAAATTTCATAATCGAAACCAAATTAAAAATTTTATTTTACAGTTAATTTTTAAGATCATCAACGATCTATTATCTAATACTTTGTTTTATTAACTTTACAATTTAATAATTTTCTTTGATATTTCATTTAAAGTTTCATATTAATTTATTTTTATATTAAATTTCAATTGAAAATTTTCAAGAATATTATTTTACCTTCATTTATAAATTTTATTATTAATCATTATTCCTATTTATTTTAATTTTAATCGTCCCCAAAATATTACAAAACCTTTCTTAGATAGGAAAAAAAATTATTGTGTTCTATATTTCTTTACTCTGTTTTCCAACGAAAATTAATTGTTTTTCAAATTTCTTATTGATAAAAAAAAATTTTGTTCCCTTTTTAATTATGTCTTACTCGAAAAAAAAAAATTCAATATTTATCTTCGAAAAATTTTCTTTTCCTCTAAATATTTTCAAAATTAGTTATTTATTTCTAATACCATTTTAAATTATACGTTTTATTTCAGCATTAATTATGACCATACATTTGTCATACTTTTTAAAATTACTTATTTTCACAATCAATTATTTTAAAGTTAATTAAATATTTATCTGAAGTGAGTTGGTCTAAAGCTTTTGCTCTTAGTTGGATGATCATTAGGGTTTTTCATATATTAGATAATTCTAGATGGCCACAGCCTACTCTATACCAATGACTATAGGTGGCTACATTCTAAATCTTAATTTAATTTTAATTTTCTTTTAATCGTTTTTTTCTGAATTTTATTCTATTTTTACGTTGATTTAATTTATTTTTACGTTTATTTAATTTATTACGTTGATTTTTGTTTTGTTTAAATTCCATTCTATTTCAAATCTTTTTATTCAATTAAGTTTTTATTTTATCGGAATTCTTTTGTATTTTATTTTTAATTTTCTTGATATTTACTGTGAAACTTGAATTTATTTAATTTTAAGTTTTACTATTCTACTTTTCTATAACATTATCCTTTATGTTAGATTGTTTAATTTTTTGTTGTTTTGCGATAAATTTTTTTTTGTAGAGATTCAATACATTTATCTAGATTCCGTAAATTGTTTTCAGAATTATTTTCGATTTTCTCAAACATTAAAACATATTTAAAACTCATTATAACGGAACTATTTACTTAGGTCTTACTTTCAGAGTGCAGTTCGGCGATAAGAAATGCGTCAGCTGCCACTCTGACCTTAGTGAGGCTTAACAAAAATTTTATCTAAAGTAATCTTTAAATACAATCCATGTGTCCAGACAAATTCCTGACAAATTACCAATTTCTTGGTCAATATAAAAAATGAAATTATTTAATTGAAATGTTCCATTTCACGCCTTGAACGACTATTTTCTGTTTTTTTTTTTTTTTTATTTTATTTTATTTTAGAATTCTATTTTTCGATTTAAACTTTATCCAAGTTACTGACTCTACTTCGGTCTTGATCACGCGAATCAAACCCGTATTGATAATCCCGAATTTTCCCATTCTCCTCAATAAAACAATCTCAGGTCCCTGTTCGAGCGCCAATTTGTTATGTCAGAAATTGACATAAATAAATGTTTTATGGGTATTTGGCCCAAGCCGAAGCCTATAGACCGGGAACCCCAGAGACCTTTTATTAAGGAGGATAGGTTTAATTTTTTTGTTAATAATACGATATTTGAATTTTAATTTCTACTATATTGTCAACTCATAAAACAGTTATTCATGATTAATAACAAAAGTATTAGGTGGCTAGCAGCCGACCCTAATTACACAATTGAAAAATTACATTTACTATTTGGATTTTACATTATATATGTTCGAATTTTAATTTTATAATTATATAATTCGGACATTACTAAATTGAACATTTTAAAATTGATTTTATTCTTTAATTGTGAATGACACGTAATTGAATTTTAATTTTATAACTCATGTAACTAAACACTTTTAAATTTTATGTAATATTTTGATTTTTAATATACACGTGTTTTAATTTTAATTTTATAATTCATGTAACTAAACACTTTTAAATTTTATGTAATATTTTGATTTTTAATATACACGTGTTTTAATTTTAATTTTATAATTCATGTAACTAAACACTTTTAAATTTTATGTAATATTTTGATTTTTAATATACACGTGTTTTAATTTTAATTTTATAATTCATGTAACTGAACAATTTTAAACTTCATGTAATATTCTGATTTTTAAATTACACGTGTTTTAATTTTAATTTTATAACTTGGACATTACTAAATTGGACATTATTTTAAATTTATTTCATTCTTTACTTATAAATGACACGTGTTTGGATTTTAATTTTAATATTCATGTAACTGAACACTTTTACATTTTATGTAATATTTTGATTTTATTTTGTTATACCTGTTTTCCTGTGTAAGTACTTGATGAGCTTCGAATTAATATACTAGTTTAATTTATACTACACTTTTCTTTTTCTTTTTCTTCATTGTGACCACTTGTTCGCACCTTGATGATTGCAGCCAGACGAGAGCGAGTAATTTTTTCTGTTTCTCAGGCCCAAAATTTTCTTATCTTGGTCGGCGCACGCATTATTCTCCCCACTAAGATTTTCCTTAATAGATATTTCGTTGTTTACGTGGTTCATTGTATATTATAAAATTTATGAATAAAAAAAAAAATTGTTTTTGAAAATTATAAAAATTAATCGGACGTAACAGTGGTGTCACGATTGAAGATCGTGATGGGCGTAGGTACGAGATTTCGTATAAAAGTATTGAATAAAAGGGTACTTACATTGATCAAGGACCGATCCTATGATCTGGGCTCACGTGACCAAATGCTCAGTTTATTCTATTCTATATTTAAATCGCGCCTACACAATATTGTTGAAGACAATATTGATAATAACCCAAAATGATTTCCAATTCATGATGTGCCTGTTTATTTTTCACAATCAAACGTCAAGCGGTAAACGTAAGATTGTGTACCCCCTACTGTTAACTATCGGTCTGAGCGGCTAAACAGGTAGTAAAATAAGGGATGAAGGAAGGTGGGCTGCCGAAAAGCCTCGTGAAGCTCGTATTTCGTTGTTAAAATAAAATTGTCTGAGAAATAATGTTTTTCGATTGTTTTATGTTAACGAGTATTTATTTATTGAGGACTAAATATTTTTAAAAATACAAAAGGGTTACAAATGGCAATGTTTAAAATAGTAAATATAAAAGTAAATGTTTCATGCATATGTTTTACAAATATTTCCAAGTAAATTTAGGAAATACCAGATAATGGTTACAATGTTTAAAACTTACCCCAAACAGGTTTTGGTGAGATGTCAGGGCTGTCAGCAGTAACACAGAACACTTATTCACAACTCGTTCTCGCGGTTAATTAATATGATTCTAATTTATCGTTTTATTTATTTATTTAGTATGCTTTGTTGTATTGACTTAAATGTTTATGCGTTTCCAAATCTTCGGATATTAAAATAAAATGAATGTCTTCGCGCTTCTCGCGATAAAATAATTCCAATGTATTCAAATTCTTCGCGTCTTTGCGGTAAAATAAAATATAAATCTGTTTATTAAATCTTCGCGTATTTTTGCGGTAAAATATTATTCAAATCTTCGCATTTATCGCGGTAAAATATTCTTTGATTCTTCACGTTTCTCGTGGTATAATTCAATATTTAAATAAAACGAAATTGAATGGATTAAAAATAAGATGAAGATAATCAATGCTGTACCGGTGCTAAACGGTTGATATTAGTTCACGACTTACAACGATCAAGGATCAATTGTACGATCTGGGCTCACGTGATCGGATGCTATACGCTAATATCGCGTTGATTATGCCTCTGAAGCTAGTAGGAAATAATATGCCGATTATACGAGTGCTTACGACGATCAAGGACCGATCCAATGACCTGGGCTAACGTGACCGAATGCTCAATTGGGATATTAATCCTCTAGCCACGAGCACCGTCAAGTGTCCGGAGTTCAGTATGGTTCAGAGTTTGATTCCCAAAAGAACTGATGAGCTAAAGTCTATGGTCTTTTTATATGGTCTTCACATATAAAAAAGTGGTAGTAACTTGTTTCCCATACGATAAGACTCGGACTCGCCCAAAAGTTCTAGGCCCATGCACACGTGTGATCCCTGGGAAATAGATTTTGACTATCAGGTGGGCCGATGACCTGGCGCCACTCTGCCACCGAGGAAGCCATAAATTTGGTGGTTTCCATTAACTTTCTTTAATTTCCAAGAATCACATGCAGGTGCACACGAGTTGGGTGGTCTATAGTTTTAAGATAAAAAATCAAAGAAAAGATTACCGTTCTATGCTTAGATTATTAAATGGGAACGGATACATAAATTTTAAAAGTACGTTAAGTAAAAATGACGAAACCCATAGAGCAAGAGAAGTCTATAATACACGTGGTCCATTAGTACAATACGACTTAATTGTAAAGCGTTGACAACGCTCAGGTAGGTATATTTATCTGGTACGACTGCTGGCGTCAATAAGTCGGCGTTATACATAAAAAGGTTTACGCACAAGAGGTCTTAGTGTGTACTTATTTCGGGAGAAAAAAAATAAACTTTTTGAAAGTAGCAGCCGTGACAGTGGACTGTTTTCCGGACCAGATTACCTCACGCTACTTTTTAAGGGTCTCTAGGGGGCTCAAAAGAAGCCCCTCAAAAATATCCAGCGGGGTTTTTGAATTCAAACTATTTTTTTTTAATTTTTTAAACCTAAGGGATAATGGTGGATTGTTTTCCAGACCACATTACCTCACGCTACTTTTAGAGGTTCTCTGGGGGGCTCAAAAGAAGCCCCTCAAAAATTCCCGGCGGGGATATTCGATTTGAACTATTTTTTTTAATTTTCAAAAGTTAAGGGATGATGGCGAAGGGTGTTCCGGACCAGAGTACCCGCTGCAACTTTTTGAGGGTCTTTGGGGGGCTCAAAAAAGCCCCTCAAATATTTCCAGCGGGGATATTCGATTTGAACTATTTTTTTTTAATTATTAAAAGTTAAGGGATGATGGCGAAGGGTGTTCCGGACCAGATTACCCCACGCAACTTTTTGAGGGTTTTTTAGGGGCTCAAAAGAAGCCCCTCAAAAATTTCCGGCGGGGATATTCGATTTGATCTGTTTTTTTTTAATTTTTAAAAGTTAAGGGATGATGGCGAAGGTTGTTACGGACCAGATTACCCCACGCAACTTTTTGAGGGTCTTTGGGGGGCTAAAAAGAAGCCTTTCAAAAATATCCAGCGGGTTATTTAAATTTTTTTTTATTTTATTAAAAAACTTATTTTCGTTGCACGAACGTTCGGAACTTCAGGTACATTTATTTTTTAGACTTGATTTACTATTCTTGCAAATCAGCGGATGCAAGATACCTTCAATTTTGTTGGTTTTATCACAGGCTGTTTTAATTTGGTTATTAAAGCGTAACTTATTATCTAATATTGCTCCTAAGTACTTATCTTTATTTTTTGGTTTGATTATTTCATCATTTATTATAATTTTTAAATCGTCTGTTCTTTTTTAGTTTTCTTTTTTGACTAAAGATAATTAGTTCGGTTTTTGCTGCCATTATTTTCATTTTCCATTTACTAAAGTAGTCATTAATTTCATGTAAATGTTTTTGTAGTAAATCTACTGCAAGTTTTTTACTTCAAGATGCTACAGCTACTGTGGTGTCGTCAGCAAAGAGCCCAAGCAGTATTCGTGCATCTTTGGATATATTGTTGATGAAGTAAAGAAATAACGTAGGACCAAGTATCGAGCCCTGAGGCACCCCTGCAACCACATTTTGTTTTCTAGAAGCTACATTGTTGATTATGACTTTAAAACAGCGATTTGAAAGATAACTATAGATAATTTTGATAAGATAGATAGGAAAATTAGCTTCTAGCAGATGTAGGATCAAGCTACGATGCCACACCGTATCAAACGCTTTTTCTATGTCTAGGAGTGCCATCGCAAGTGACGTATTCCAGTTGAAGTTATTAGATACAAACGCGGTGATTCTAGTTAGTTGATGTATTGTATTTCTTTTTGCCCGAAAGCCAAACTGTTCGTCTATTAAAATGTTGTTATGTTTTTCAAAGTTTTTTATTCTATTGAGTATTATTGATTCAAAGAGTTTACTAAGAGAGGATGATACACTGATGGGTCGGTGATTTTGTGGAAAGAGTTTATCTTTCCCTGGTTTTTTGAAGGCAAGTACATGTGCTGTTTTCCAGGAAGCGGGGAAAGAAGCTAATTCAAAACAATTATTAACGATGTGAGTTAGTTGGACCAGTATTTCTTTAGAAAGTTTTTAAAAATAATATTTTGAATGCCGTCAGGGCCCGGTGCTTTTCTGGGTCTTGTGTTTTTTATTGCTGTTTGAATTTCTTTGGGAGAAGTTAGTGTAATTTCGTCTGGGTTAATAGCTTCTGTTCATAATTTTTCGTGAGCTAGGTCTGCTTTTTGTTCAGTTTCTTGGTCACCGTCAAGTTCAGTTAAATGATGGACTGACTCAAAATGATGAGCTAGTGTATTTGCTTTGTCAAAGTCGGAAAATACTAGACCATTAGGACTATGAAGAGTTGGTATAGTCGAGTCTGTTTGTTTTGTGAAAGCTTTTGCTGTTTGCCAGAGAGTGTTGTTGAATATTTTTAAATTTTTGAGTCTTTCATCCCAAGTTGAGTTGTCATGATCTCGTATTGCTTTTTTGATGTCCCGTGATAGATCATTTTTAAGAACTCTATAAGAATCTCGTCCTGTTCGTTGATACAAACGTCGTAAGCTATTTCTGTGTTTGATCATGGTTTGAATATAATCAGGCAGGGGTTTAAATTTAAGGTTAGATTGCGCTTGTGGTATCGATTCATCTCTGGCTTTAGTTATAGTATTAGTTAATTTGGTGACTTCACTATCTAGGTCATATGTGGTCTTTAGCTGAGTGTTTATGTCTAGGTTGTCAGTGATTGATCCTCGGAATTAAACCCAGTCTGCTTTCTTATAGTTTAGTCTTTTTGGTTTGTTAATTGATCCAGTTTGTAAGTTAATGTTGATTATGATCGGCAAATGGTCAGAGTCAAGTCCGCCGATAGTTTCTATTGAATTATAGTATGGTATGTTTTTAAAATTGGCAAAGTCTACTGTGCTAGGTAGTCCGTTATTTGTAGGATAGAGAGTGTAATTGTCAGGAGCAACTACGTTTTGGTTATTTTGACTGGTAAAGTTATGTATCACTTTTCCATTGTAATTTTTATTCTTACAATTCCAGTGTGTGTGTGTTCAGAGTAGAAATCGCCAATCAGGATGATAGAATTTGAGCTGTTTATGAGTTGTGTAAGTTCGTCTGTGTCTTTCTTGTTCATTTTTTCGTCTATTGTCGGTCTAATGTATACTGACAAAATATTGATATTATTAATTTTTATTTCAAGGGATTCAATTGTATGGAAATTGTATTGGGTCGTTTCACAGTGTTTGATTGTGCTTTTTATAATTATTAAAAGACCACCCCGTGCAGTGATTCCTGGTCTGTCAAGTCTGTATATTATATATCCCGGGATTTTACTTAATTTATTTTAGTTAGTTTAGTTTCGTTAACAGTCATTATGTCTATGTTGTGTTTGGAAATGTAGTTTTTGAGTTCAGTCCATTTTTGAGTCAGTCCATTTACATTCCAGTGACTTATTATAAGGGAATTGTCATTTGTACTAGCCATTTTGAAGGTTATATCCTAATTCAGCCGCGAAGTCAATGATCACATTAATTTGTGCTTTTTTGTCATTAACACTATCACGTAGTCTAGCATTAAGAACTTTCATTTGTTTAAGTATAGTAGTAAAATCGCAGATTTCACTTACTGATTTTATTTCTGTCATTAATGAGGTGACTATTTTCAATTCTGAATTATTGTTGTTGATGTTATTATTATTATTTATCCTATTGTTATTATTATTATTTGTCATAGGTGTATTTTTTAGTACCTGATTATACTGAGATGATAATTTCGATGGGTTGTTTTCTTTATGGGTTATTTGTCTTGTGGGATTTTCCAAGGCCAGGAAGTCCTGTACGTTCCTTGATGGTGTCGCTGTCTTTTGTTTGAGAATCTGCGTTTGTTGTGTCCTTCTGCGCTGTTGGGTCTCCAGATACTTGAAGTAAATTTCACATCCTTTGAAATTTGCTGAATGTGGTTTGTTGCAGTTCGCACATTGTGGTGGAACTTCAGTTGCTTTTTTGCAGTCTATGGTGTTGTGGTTTCCTGTGCACTTTACACATTTTGGATTCCTGTGGCAATTTGATAAGCTGTGGCCAAACTCTTGGCAGTTATAGCACTGGGTACCAAGTCTTGTGTTTTTGTATCTCTCGACTCTTACTATGTATGCGTCGATATATTTAATTTTTAGGACTAAATTCACGTCAACTTGAGCTTCAACAGCGAGATAGTAGAATGGAAAATTATTTTGAAGTCCTGGTTTAGTTTTTAGCTCGGCTACTTTTGTGGTTTTTATGCGTTGTTTTTATAGTTCATCTGATAAGTATTGGATGTCGAGTCGTGGAAGTCCTTTAATAACGGATTTTTTATTTTTACTGTCGGGTTGAGTGTAGGTGTGATATGGCACTCTGACGTTTTGTAAGTATTGTTCTATCGTAATATGATCAGCTTTTGATTGTGGGTACACAGATAGCGCAATCCTAGTGTACTTGAAAGTGGTCAATGAGGAATTTTCTTTGATTTTATCAATATGTTCGTTCATATCAGTTGGAGTAACGTCTTCAGTTTTAATTACTATTGGTATTGGCTTGTATTTTTTGACAACAGGCCCAACTAAGTTCGCGTCTTCAGCTTCTTCTTCACTGCTGTCCGATGAGCTCAAGTTGAGATCTCTGATGTCTTTAGATTTCTTAGACCTGTCAGTGATGTTATCTTTTTTGTTTTTCCGTTTCCGTGTCTTGATGATGAACCCATCTAGGTTACCATCGAGCGTGTCCATGATGACAGGCGCTTTCTTTGAAAGCCTGTACTAGTCACGACACAGCTTTATAATAGAATTATAACTTTAAATTTGTAGGTAATAGAGAGAGCGATGTGCTTCGTTCGACAGCTGAGCGCCGAATCCAATGCGCTGCCGCTCTTGACTTCCCTTCTTTTATACCCAAGAGCCGGCTTCTAGAATGTTCTGCGCGGAGTGGAAAAATTAGGTATCCGCGCTCCAATGAGATGGCTGGATTAAGAGTAGAGGGGGTCAAGTTAAGGTTCGGCCAATGAGAACTCCGAATTGAGGCTGGAGGGGGTAGAGTCTGCATCTATTGATCTTTGGTGTGCTGAGAGCGAGCGGTCTGTCTCCATGGTCCGTGCGAAGTTAATAAGCCACGGCAGTTCTCCATGGTCCGCGTAAAGTTGATGACTCACTTCCGAACACGCTTAAATAACCTTTTTTGTAGGAAATCAAATTTTCTATAAAAAATGTCCTGTACAATTTTGTTCTAAAGTTGGTGGTTTGCGAGTAAAGTAAAAAAACCCATGATATTTGAGAAATAATTGGCTTTAAGATTTTTCACTAGTGAGGCCGATTATAAAACGTAAATAAGCTACACGCACTTTTAAAGAGGAAGAATTCCTCTGTTATCCACGCCTAATAGCGACTTAAAATTTTGCAATGCCGTGGAGCTATAGATAATTGAAAAAAAAATCAAAATTTACATGGTAACTAAATGGGAAAAGTTCAAATTCATTTAGCAGGTACTTAAATTAAAGTTAAGAGCTTTTCTTTGGTGATAATTTTTTTTTTTTTTGCATGTTTAGAACATTATTCCATCGATGGACTAGAAAAAAAAAATAGTCGTATCAAACGAAGCACCCTAATATACATACATATATAAATTTTTTAACGAGTGGTATTTTTCAACCCTACTCAACCAATTATTATAGGTTATGACAAATTTCCTTGAAAAATCGACCATGAGGACACATACAATAGTTAGATTTTAGAAAAATCTACCTGAAAAAAATCTATTGGTGTTGCCTAACCTGCAATACATACCAGTCGCGATTGTGATCATGGCTTAGAAGCGTGGGTTATCGCAGCACATCAAGAAAACCGTGGTTATCATATTGCATCCCTGGTTGAAAATACTGATTGAAAAGAATTGAAAAGCGGTCACTTCATGCAAACTGTTTAACTATTTATATAAACAAAAGAATGGAAATTATTTAAAAGAATTCGAATTTCATCATTTTTAATTCTTTTCAATCAATATTTTTAATCAGGGATGTGTTTTTACGGTTATTTATTATATATATCATTTTACAGTAACATTTATAATTGTTCTTTATTTAGCTACATAATATAATATATTATTCCTAGATTTGGAAAGAAATTTAGAAGAATTTACTGTTTAATCTTTCAGAAAATTATTCTTCATTGAACATCTTGTTTTCGTAACCTTTCTTATTATCTTCGAGAAGATGATTGGAGATATTGTCTTCGGGAGAGTAATCAACACTCTGATATATTTCGTTTGTACGATTTTTATTGAATCGTGACTTTTGCTGCTTGGAAATCATTGTCGTTCGTTTTAGCTCAAAAGCTTGAATGACTTTTTGAGAAATCCCCGTTGATGTAAGTCTTGAGTTATCTGTAAAATTGTTGAAATGATGTTTCAGCTTTCATTAAATATGATTTATCAGGAAAATGACTTTTTTTAGATAACTCTATAAAACAAGATTGAAAACTGATTCTCAAAACTTATTTTACTGAACAGAAAAAAAAACGAATCTCAAAATTAATTGATAATTACAATCATGAATTAAGAAATACTTTCAGACCAAAAAATTTACAATCCAAACTAAAAATTACTATTATTAATGAAAAATTATCTTTCTTTGTTGATTTTAACTATCAGTATCGTAAATTTATGAGTTTTAAAAATTAAAATCCTAACTAGTTATAAATGAATAACCCAAGAAACACATGCTTGAGCAAGATTTTGGTCTCAGTGCCTCGAGCTAAACCCCTAGCCCCTAGTGTCTTTTTCTACGTAGAAAAGTGTCTGGCGCATTTCTCGCACCAGCAACTTACGCCAGATACTTGCGCATGGCTTTCTCAAGATCTGCTCAAGGCTCAAGGTTAATTTTGAGCAGATCTTAAGCAATCCATGCGCAACTATTTTCAACTATAGTCTTCCTTCAGAATTGAGTTATAATCTGGCACGAATTTCTTGTGTAAGGCTTGCATTAGACTTGCTATTAAAATCTAGCCACAAGTATCTGTAGCAAGACGCATAGGTAGGAAAAGACCCTAACGTTTAGCAAACTTGAGACCAGTCTTGCTCAAGCCTCAAAACGAACATTCCGTAAGTAACAATATTGAAAAATCTTTTTGATAATAGTACAATTTTATGTTGACAACTGAAAGCATCGTAAAAAATTCGAGAATTCTAAAGATTATACAAAAGTCAAGTTTTGTTGAGGTATTGCAGTTTTTATAGCATTGATAATTTAAATCACTTCTTATCAGGTACAAATTATCATTTGCCATTATAACTTTTACTACGTGCGATATTGTGTGTATGCATGAATTTTTTTTCTAGAGTCAACATAAGTTCTCTTATGCTCTGAATTTTCTGAATAAGTCTATTTTTCAGCTCCCGTTATAATTTTCCCCAGACATATTTTTTTATTATGATAAATGAAGAAAGAATGGCAAGTATCGAATCGCAGGTTTTCGTTTGTGTGAAACCGTTATTATAACAATCGCAATTTTACCCATCGCTTTTGAATGTCTGAAAACGACTGCCTGATTTACCTTCGTGCGTTTGTACATACCCACGAGTATCACCTCGAAATTAGTCAGGATAGCTTCCTGGCATCCTATAATATCGAGATGTGTTTACAACACAATTTTCAAAAATCGGACCAAAAGCATTAATTTCGCTTTTTTTTGAAAATATTAAATTTTCTTAGTCGGAACTTGAAAAAAAAGTGGTGAGAGTAGACAATAACTAGAGTCATGTATAGCTTACCTCAGTTAATGTTTACTTGGCCGATATAATAGTCTAGGATCCAGCATTAAAAAAAATTTACCCTTATTTGTTAATTGAATTAAGCAATGTTGGAAGAGCTTATTTCAATGTAAAAAACATAAGAATTTATTATTTTCTAGTAAAATCCTGCTGTCATTAACTTTAATTAATTAATTTGTAATCAACTTTCATACGATTATTTCCCTCACTTGTTGATTAAATTTTTCAAGTGCCAGATCAGAGTATAGTTTACTATAAAGAAATAAATAACTGACTGCCAGCCAGATGTGAACAGGTGAAGTAAAATTACGTTATTTCCCCCATCTGTTAATTAAAAAAAATCAATTGCAAGATTAAATTGCGCAAAATTCTGAATACGTTAATATTTGGCTTCAACTCCAAATGTTGCTTCAGACACAATAAACAATATCAATTAAAAATTATCCATGACTGCGAGAGTTGATCTTGAAGAGAAAGACAGACTGGCATTTGCTCGTTCGATGAACAAGGAAGATGTAGTTAATGCGCGTGCAACTTAGGTGAACAGAAGATACTCGAAACACGTCAAGTAAAAAATGCTTCCTCTTTTTCTGGCTACTTATGTCTCTGTCAACGTAGCACGCGCCTATATCATATTGTAATGGGTCCACTTATTCAAATAATTAAGTTTGTGGCCTTAATTGAACAAGGGTCTACACATATGTAAAACTTAAGGTGTTTTACAACCTTTGCTCGACTAGTCAGCCTCAGGACAGGATTTTTCCAGTGCTGAGCAACGCAATATTAAAATTTAGAGAGAGAGAGAGATATCTCATATTACTTATACTTATAAGGAAATTAATTAAGCAATTAATTAATAGATAATTAATGTAAATTAAATTCAAGCTGACATTTATTCAGACGGAGTCGCCTTGCAAAGAAATAAAATGAGAATCAACAATATTTCAAGATCGCTGATGCAACTGACTCAACTTGTTAAATTTAAGTATAACTGACTCGACTTATGAAATTATTTATCTGACTCTACTGACGAAATTATTTATTATGACTACTGTTTAATTTTATAAAGATACAAATGACTCGCCTATTTTGCAATTTACAAATTTAACAATAAATTTAACCAACAACAACTCCACTCACTTCAACTTTTCCAACTATTTCGACGATTCGACCCCCTCCTCTCCGACAATCCTCTCCAGTCCGATGACCTTCAGACCCTCCAATCCTCCAACAAATCCAAATCTCGAAATCTAACCCCACAGCAATTCTCCAATATTTCCAATAAATTATTAAACGCAAACTGAATAAAAATAAGCTTCCTCAATGGAGGGCTTATAAGCTCTTGGCTAACAATATGACGTAGTATGTAGTTTTTTTTTTTTTTTTTACTAGAAAAAGAATGAGGGAAAAATGCTTTTACGCACCGTAGAAGACAATATCTATATGAAAAGCATACTCTGCCCTTCATATACATATTGCCCTCCGTGTGCCAGGCTCCTCCCCTAATGATGTATTACTTAAGACTAAGTGGATAACTATATCCTTAGGGGCCCTACCGGCTAAAAATCTCATTCTCTTCCTTTCCCATACCTAGCACTGCGGGACCGCGTGAGCATTATTTCACAGTACTAGGTATCCCCCTGCTGCTCTCACAGCTTTCCTCCCCCTTCCTCTTCTTCCTTCTTCTTCCCCAGGACCTCCCTCACGTAGCCCGCCATCGTTGTCCCGTTCTGTGACGTCGCCAACATCCAAGGAACGACCGCTTCTGGCCGTTCGGGCAGTTCCTTATCCTCTTACCAACGCCGGTAGTCGAAAAAGGTGTGCTCGGCGGAGTCAACAACGCCCGGCCAGTACACACAGTCGGGAGTGTTTCGAATCCCCATACGATGCAGGTAGGCATTAAACTGTCCATGACCGGTGAGGAACTGCGTAAGATAGTATTCTACCTCCCCACAGTCTCTCAGTACCCAATCACGGACTCGTTTAATGAGCCTAGAAGTCCAACGTTCAGTTTCCCCGGATTCCCAGCTCTCTTGCCAGAGTGCAAAGGTCTCCTCGCGTTCCCGAGTTCTTACATCCTTTAAAGGTCCTTCGCCAGCCCGTCGTGCATCCCAGACACGCCTCCTCTCGAACCCAAGTAGGTCGATTGGAATCGTCCCTGCGATAACCAACACGGCTGCCTTCGAAACCGTTCGATAGGCGCAGGCTATCCTCAGCGCACCCCTTCGTTCAAACGATTCTACTCGCTTCCAAATTCTCTCTACCTTGAGTGTCTCTCCCCAGACCTCTACTCCGTAGAGCATGATCGAGTTTGCGACACTCATGAGAGCTCGTCTGCGGCTGCTCCTTGGTCCCCCGACATTCGGCATAAGCCGAGAAAGACTCGCTACCGTCGCTGCCGCTTTTGTGGCCGCACTGACAATCTGGTCTCGAAATGTTAATTCCGAGTCGATTGTCACTCCAAGGTATTTCAGAGACCCCCGACTCGCGATGTGTCAATCCACAACGAGAGCCTGAAAAGGACTCGGAAACCACCTCTGAGCTGTGAGCACTACAACCTCTGTCTTTGCGGTGGCCAGCGTCATACCATGCTCGTTGAGCCACGCATTGACCGAGGTAGCAATAAGCCGCACCAATCCTTTAGTTTCGCTTTCGCTCTGCGCAAATATTAGTGCAGCCACGTCGTTAGCAAATCCCTTCAGCTTTACCTCCTTCGGTAGATCTAGGCGCAGAAGTGCATCATAGAGGATAACGCAAAGTTCCGGTCCGAGGACTGAACCCTGAGCTGCTCCACTCAGTTCCTTCATAGCCTTTCCGGCAGTAGTCTTATACATCAAAAAACGATTACTCAGGTAATCATTTATGATGCGAATGAGATACTCCGATAGACCAAATTTCCGAAGCGCTTCCATTATATTCGACCATCTGGCCGAATTAAACGCATTTTTGACGTCGAACGTCACCATAATGCATACTGGACGGGAACGGTGGTTACCCGTCCAGGCCTGTTGTGCAAATGAAAGCGCCTCCGAAATGGCACCAATTCTACTGCGACCAGGCCGAAAACCATGTTGGTTATCAGCTAGGCCACCAGCATCGTTAACTTCTTTCCGCAGTCTATTCCTTATAAGGCTCTCGAGAATTTTTCCTGCGACGTCTAACGTACACAGTGGACCCTTACATTTGTCCAACAGAACCAAGCGTTGATGTTTCCATCTTTTCGGAAAAACTCCGGTCGAGATGCAGGCGTTGTAAGTACCAAGGAGCAGTTCTTCATGCTTTTTAACAAGGACCTTATAGACCTCGACGGGAATACCATCGGGGCCTGGCGCCTTTCCTACCTTGAGGGACTTGAAAACTGCCCGCAGTTCCACTGCTGTGAAAAGTGGGCACTCGTAATTGAATATTGCACTTTGCATGCAAACTCGTTCTTCGCGATCGGGAAACAGCGTTTGGACTATTCCCTCCATCCTAACGGGTTCCATAGGAGCTACTGAACCACGACCAACAAATTTGCGAGTGACGATCCGGCAGCCGTTGCCCCATAAATCGTCATCTACTTCTCTGCAGGTTGCCTTCCAGCACCTCCCTTTGCTTGCCTTAATCTCTGTGACAAGCCGCTTCTTCGCCGCTTTATACTCATCGTTCTTCTGCTGCCTAGTATCTCGCTTTCGCGACCGAAGTGCTTGCTTCTAAAGACGCAAGCAATCAGCCCTGAGCAGCGCAATCTCTGCAGTCCCACAGTAAACTGGCTTCCTACGCGAGCTTGCGTAACGGCGAGGTATAGCAGCGTCGCACCCTGCAACGATCACATTCATCGTTTGTCCGACACGTATCTCGACATTGTCGCGTGACTCTGCAGATATGTCAGGAAGCGTGTCCATCCTATCTGAGACCGCATTTTGAAATACGCTCTCATCCAGCATTGACACTTTTCATCCTATCCGCTTCATCTGTTGCTCCGGTACAGTAGGAGAGTTTCCCTCCATACTATTAACCGTATACGAAATGTACTGATGATCACTTGTCGTATACTCCTCCGAAACAGCCAAGTCTGAGATGACACCCGCTATCCGTTCAGTAGCGAACGTTAGATCTAATAAAGACCAACGCACACCCGCTTTCCGGAAAGTTGGTGTCTTTCCCCTATTTATGATGACAAGATCGAGGCTTGCCGTCATGTCCAGGAGCTCATTTCCCTGCGTATCGCTATACTCCATGCCCCACTCAATGGATTTTGCGTTAAAATCGCCACCTATTACGATTTCTCCCTCAAGATTGCGGACTACTCTCTCGAGTTCGTCAACCCTCTTTCGGAAGTCCATAATAGGCTCCTTTGGGGTGAAATTACATGACACGAAGGTAACGGCTGGTGTTTTAACCCACACAATGCCCGCCCCCGATCCAATATCACGCACGGAAAGGCGACTCCGATCCGGAATCCAAATTGCCGCTGTGCCGGATTGGTCACAGTACCAATTCGGTCCGGATACAGAGTGATACTGTTCCGAAATAAGAACAATATCAACCTTGTGGTCACTATTCCTTGCATAAAGCCGATCAAGAGCAAGTTTGCATCGTTCTGGATTTACCTGCAGTACCTTAGCCATTGTTCTTTTGGAGTAACTCCCGATAAAATGTACACCGTCCAGAACCCACCACGTGATCAAAGGATCGCCCACTCCCTACTGCTGGACAGAGATGGCAGCGCGGAGGCTTGGTACAGGTCCTTGACTGGTGACCCGCTTCACCACACCACCAGCAGCAACCGCTCCGGTCCTCCTCAGCCTTGCACGAGCCCCCAAAGTGGCCCAGTCCTTGGCATCGGTAGCACCGCTCAAGTCGCTCCCAGCCGCGGATTCGGCATATCAACCAGCCGACCTTGACCTTTCCCAAAGTCTCCAAGGTCTTAGCAGCCTCGATTCCAGCCTCGTTGAAAGCGCGGTCGGCTCTCACTCTCTTTTTTCATTACAGTTTTGACTTGATGACGTAACTGGTCCATACGGGCCATTCTATCGTTTCAGTTAGGGTTATCATCCTCAAAATCATGAACTTCAAGTTCAGTCGCTCGCCCCGATAAACGCGGTTCGCGGCCATGATTTAGATAGTACGGTGATAAATGAATAGACGCGTGATATGACGAGTTATATGCCAACTAGAAGTCACCAAGATGCTCATCTCACAGGTTATGGTCTTGATTGATATAGGCCCTTATCATTGGCTTGAGGCTTCTATTGATCCGCTTAACCGGGTTTCCCTTAAGATGAATAACCGCCAGTGGCACGAACTTGACGTCAACTCTCTTCAGATAGTCTCGAAGAGTCTCATTAATAAGTTCACGCCCATTATCTGTAACAAAAATCATTGGATAACCCCATGGGCTGAAAGCATTGCGTAATGACTCAACTACATTTTTAGTGGTTTGTTTCCGTAGCGGATAAATCTCGATAAACCGAGTATAGAGGTCTTGTACTATCAAAATGTATCCAAATCCTTTACGGGAAGGTGGGAACGGACCAGTTACATCAGCTGCCACGACAGCCGAAGGTTCAATAGGTTGATGAGTTCGCATAGGGGCATGAGAAGATTTCTGCTTGTACTTAGTCTTTTCACAGACTTCACACTCCTCAATGTATTCACTTATATCGCGATCCATTCCTGGCCAATAGTTCTTAATTCGTATCCTTTGATACATCTTCTCACGCCCTAGGTAAGCGGCATCCGGGTCTTCATGATTCCTGCGAAGGATATCATGGACTTCGGACTCTTGCTCCACCCTTTTTCACGCGTCCTCATCACCGATAGTGTCTTTTGAATAGTCGGGTTTATAACATTCAAGTCAATTATCGACTATACGCCACCCTGGATAATTATTAGGATTTTTAGTGACATTCTCAATGCGTGCATCATTCCAGTCTTTTGCCAATACTGAAGTGAAATTCAAGTTGGAAGTTTAAAGGTTTTCAAGAACTTCGGACCACGGCGCCGGTTCAACATCCTCGTGTAAGCGAGAAAGTGCATCCGGGCCCTCGTTCTCGGTTCCCCTGCGATGTTCGATGGTGACTTAACTAGCAATCAATTTAATTGCCCAACGAGCCAGTCGACCACTGGGGTCTTAAAGTGAGTGAAGCCACTTGAGCGAAGAGCGCTCTGTGATAACGGTGAATGGTGCGCCTTCCAAGTAGCAACGGAGCTTACGCACGGCACACACGACTGCAAGGCATTCCTTTTCAGTTGTAATGTACCGTGTTTCAGCTCCGCGCAACGGGCGACTCAAGCAAGTTATTAAATATTCTTTACTTGTGGCAGGATCTTTTCATACAAGGAAAGCACCGAGACCCGTATCACTTGCATCCGTATACAAGTAATACGGTAAACCAACTTTTGGGATGGATAGAAGTTTGGCATTAATTAATGCTTTTTAAGTTGTTGAAAAGCTTCCTCTTCCTGTTCACCCCAAACCCAAGTCGCTGTAGGACTACAGAGTTTGTTCAAGGGTCCTTGTACGCGGGCAATATTTTGTAAATGACGATGAAACCAATTTATCATGCCACAGAATCTACGGAGTTGTTTACGATTGGTGGGGCGGGGGTATTAGATGATTGGAGCCATTTTTTCTGGGTCTGGTCTTAATCCTTCACAATCGACAATAAAACCTAGGAATTTTACTCCCGAGCGCGCGAATTTACACTCATTAGGATTTATCAAAAGACCAGAATCACCAAAAACTTCAAACACTAAAGAGAGAAGCTCTTTATGTTCCTCGTAGGTCTCACTAATTATGACCCAATCATCCAGATACGCAAATACTTTCTCCGCCCACACCATTGGTAATTTACGATCAGCAAGAAGCATAATAAAGCGTTCACGTAATTTTTCCATGGCCTTTTGGAAAGTGCTGGAGCACTACAAAGTCCATATGGCATGCGGACCCATTCGAAGTGGCCCAGGCCTTCCCCAGGAAATAAAGCGTATGGAATTGATTCCTCACTCATTAAAATCTGGTGAAAAGCTTCTTTGAGGTCCATCGTACTTATAAAGACGACATGATGCAACGCACTGAGAATCCGCAACATATTCGGCAACGGGTGCGCTGGTGGAGATGTCAATTTATTTACAGGGCGTAATTTACCTGACGCATTCGGAACCATTACTGGGGAACATAACCAAGGACTCACACTATCCCGAATATATCCCTTCTCTTTTAACTCAGTGACTTGACGATTTAATTCAGCAGATGCCATGTCGATAAGGATGAATCCTTACCAGGTTAGCACCAGCCTCTATCACAATGGTGTGCTGAACCAAATCAGTCAGCCCCTGGTTTGGTAATGACTCGAATTTATGCATTGTAGCAGGGTAAATTTGTAAACCTGTAAAATTAAATACTTTAAATTTGAATTTTGTTTCCCGCCGATAACCGGCCGACGACCTCGTAAGTTGCGAATTAATGATGCGACTAGTCACCGGGTGTCGCATGGATCACTAAGACCTGTCCGTTCGTCATTTCCTTGAGTTAAGAAAGTGGGAATAGGTTTCCGGGGGAGTGAACCAAAGTGACACATGATATAAGGAACTGCGGAACGTGGAAGAGAGCAGAGTTGTTCAGGCGACGACAGCGGCAGGATGCAGATCAAATATTCAGGTAAATATATGAGTCCGTTCACGCTTCACGTGGAACGAGGCGATTAATTTTATTAATTAACTTCGTATCAGGCCTTTGGGCCGATAATTTAATTATTTAATTATTAATTATAAAATACTAATACGTACTGATCATTGATAGATTACAATAAAACAAAAATTGACGAGCTGAGGGTACGAGAGAGAGAGAGAGAGAGCAGGAAAGACAGTTGCGAGAGACAACCCAGCCACCACTAGAGTGAATCATAATAGCCGGACACCAGCTGAATTCCTACTGCTGTACAGGTCATAAAGGTAAATTTATAATTAATTAAGGCCTCTAATTTAAATATTAGAGGGCCGAATTAATTATAATCGTTTACTTAATATCTTTCCGCTGGTCTCGCGTATATTAAAATTTAAAGACTTAGGCCTGTTGGCCGTGCAAACCGTGTTTCGTATTCTCGAACTTTCCGTCGAATCTCTTGCCGCGAATATCCACCATCTTGTCTGTAACACTAAATTTATTCCATTTGAGGCCTCTCGGCTGGAATAAAATAAACTTCCTCGTCAATTGTCCGGTAAATAAATAAAATAAAATTTAATATTAATTGTAAAATTATCCCAGGCCTGTCGGTCGCTTCAGACAAATTTTCCGTATCGTAAAATCGTAAATTCAGGCCCGCGTGACGCCAACTCACTGGCCGAAAATTCTAGTCAATTTTAACCGTATTTCTAGTCGTAAATTTAGTCATAAAAATAATTTTTAAATTAATTTTGAAGTATTAATAAAATATCTAAATGAATGAAATTGGAATTTGTAAAGACGCTAGGAATTACGATAATTAGTTGTAAATGGAGAAAACGGATTACTTTGTTAGGAATAAATTAAGTATTAATATTATGAAAAAATGTAAGTGAAAATTGTCAGTAAAATTAATTAATTAATAATTAAATTAAAACTACAAATTAATTAATTAATAAATATAGTGAGTTAAAAATAAGTCAATAAATTACTTGTGGAATTTAATGGAAATTTTATATTCGAATTTTATATTGAAAATGTAGTCATGAATATTTGGATAAAGAAAGTGATGACATTGACAATACAAAATAAAATCGATTAAGGTCGAGTCAAGTAATTTTAATTAAAATTAACTGTGTCTGTAATAAGTCCAGTGGACAGATTAGTTTTAAATAAATATACATCCAGGGGATGGTTTTATAATTAATTGTTAGTTAACGTCCAGGGGACGAGTTATTAATTTGGTTAAGGTTAATGTCCAGGGGACAGATTTAGTAAGGGGCAACGTCCAGGGGACGGAATTTTAACGCGGGTGTGTGGGTGTGGTAACGTCCAGAAGACGATAGAAAAATTAGTTTGTCATAAGAAAACGTCCAGGGGACGCATTCAGTTTGTCATAAGGAAATTATTTTGTCATAAGAAATTAATAATTGTCAAAATAAGGTATAATAAAATAAAAGCAAGGTGGTTGATAAATTAAAATTAAATAAAACTTTTCGCGATACATTATTTCAGCCTACTCCATTATTCCTTTCCTCTCTCACAAAATATAAAACGACCCTGAGTAAGTAACTAAATTACAATAAAGTTCATTAACATCCGGTTCTGGAAGGCCGATTCCATCTTCCAGTGGCGCCCTATTATTCGACTATAATACTAGGTGTGACTAGACTTGGCAAGGTTAATCCCTCTGTCATAGCATCTTGAGTTTTAAAAATTTTTCAAAGTCTTCACGTTGTTTAGTAGTTAAAATATTAGATTTAGTAGGTTTTTTTACGGCGATAAATAAGCTCAAACGAGTGTTCTTCGTTACTGACGCCAAAACGCCAAGTTCTTTTTCCACAATCAATTTTCAAATCAAATGATAGAGCAAATTCCATTGACAATACTACTTGGTGACTTAAACCGTCCAATACACTTAAGTACTGCTCTTCTGCAACTGTGTCAACCTGAATAATAAAGGGGGCTCCACCTTTAGTTTTACAGAGCGTGAGGTTGGCCAAGAAGACACCACGGCGCTGCGTATCATCAGATGTTAATCCACCAGAGCTCAACTCATATACCTTCTCGTAAATGCGAGAGTTGATATATGAGCGTTCGCTACCGGTATCAATAATGCCTTCCAACTGTACTCCAAATACTGAAAGGGATATTGGAATACGAGCAGTGATGACAGGCGCGCGGGGTCCAGTGCTAGGTATAAAGGCTGTTCGGGAAGCAATACGGTGTATGAAAGATGCAGGTAGATGATTTTTAGATAAAATTTTGGGAATAAAAGAAGCACGAGAAGTGGCAAAGGATTGAGGAGTACCCAAAAAAAAATATTCAGGTACAGAACAGTCTGACTCGAAGCCAGAATCTAATTCTTCCTCCACAGGACCCTCTATATCGTCAACCACCTCCTCGTTTTCCTCAGAGATAGGGTATGTTCTTAAGAGTAACTTGTTGAGGTTCCAAAATGTCATCAGGGCCAACAGACTCAATTAAATTAAAATTATTCGACGACGCGTTTTCAAAAAGATCAAGAAGACGTTTCAGAGCGGGTGTGTAGCTTCCATCATTAACGTCATGTGTGATACTACATAAATTAATTAAATCTTGATCAGAAAAATTCTTTAAGTTTTCATCATGGTTAAAATGATTTGATGGATTAAAATTAAAATCATTCCTTAAAACTAAATCATCAGATGACCTCAATGTCACTGACATGTCTGAGGTACCCGAGGAACTTTTCAAATAAACTCCTTCTAAGTAACCGGCGTTTAAATTATTTAAAATAGAATTAAAATCAATAAATATACGACTATATACAACATTATTTTCCATATTATTATCACTCAAATCCAAAACTTCAATTTCCTCCTCATGGACAGTCGGCACATCACCTAAGTGCTCGACGTCAGCATCCCCGACATGTGTCAACGAACACAAGTCAGAGGTATCCACCTGGGCCTGAGGAATAACTCCCAGTCCCGAGGTATCGTTCCTGACCTGTACCGTCGTACACCTATCAGGGGGATAGACATCTCGCCCTTGTGAGATGTCCCTAACGCCAACCCCAACCTTATTATTTGCTTCTTTAACCTAAACCTTTCCCTTTGTTTCTTCTGCCAATTAATCACCCGTAAAATTCTCTTAGGCGTTAATTTTCTCTTTTTTCTTTTAACATTATTCCCTTGAAGAGGACTACTAAATTGACTAGAATTACTCTATACAATTTTATTTGACTTTACATTAAAATGTTGACTTGAATTAAATTTGTTTGAATTTAAACTTGAAATTCAATTTACTTTTGAATTAGATTTTGAATTTACTTTGGAATTAGATTTTAAATTGACTCTAGTTACGGAACCAACAGTATGTTTTCCCTGATTGACTGACCACCCGCCGCGTCTGGAAGGGAAAACTACCCAGACTGGCGAGGGCCATTTTTTGGATCAGAGGAAGGTGGTAAAGCAGGAATTAAGTGAACTGTGCTATTAGGTTAGCTACCTGATGGTAATGATGAATTAGATAACACAGTTGCAGACGAGTTGGACTAATTCAGTAACACGCAATTTTGTCATACGTGACCCAGTTCTTGACAATATGTACAAACGTCCGCACGTGGATTCTCGCAATGGTCGAACGTATGACCAGGATGACCGCAATTATGACAGGTGGCGATTCTACATGGATTACGTGACGGAAATTGCGTTTAGCTACGATCTACTGGTCTTGAAGACGCAGAAGGTGGCATTGAGTGCTGATTATTCCCACAATGAGTACAAGTACAAGAGTGTACTGAACTAGGCTGCTGCTGATGCTGATCAGAGACAGACTGGGGTTGAGTGGACGGGGTGGAAGATGGAAAACGGTGTTGTTGTCCACCACGGATCTGGACATCGAAACGTGGAGAAGGATGATAATCCGCCCCTCGCCACCATTGTCCGCTGCTGTTGACCGCAGCACACACCATGTAGTTCCCATCTTCTCCTTCTGTTTGTTAGACTTGTCGACCAGAGACCTTTCAGTGCCATATACCCTTCTGCACTCCTCCAAAGACACAGTAGCCTCGTGCACAGCGGATAATAGACCTTCGTAGCTAAAAACATGTCGAGAGTAAACAAGGGTACGCACTTCATCAGGGAGAAGGTTACGAATACTTATTACCTGTTCAGATTCAGCCGGTGGAATACGCATCGGTAGGTATTTCTGCTGCATACGGAATATAAAATCGCAGCTATTTTCGCCGTCTTGGGGCTTAATTTGCCCAATCTCCATCAAAATTTGTTGATCAGATTGAGAAGAACCAAATGTTCTACAGAATTCTACTTACAATTGATCATACGTCCGCCATCTTGGAAAATTAAGATCATACCAACACGATACTTTATCCTGTAACAGATAGCTCATGAGACGCAAAATCTCTTCCTCGGACCACCCTTCACGGGTAGCCCTGGCTTCGACTGCTGAGATAAAATCATTCGCTGACAAATCGCCTTGTGGAAAGCGCAATGACCACATATTCAATTGGGAGCGGATTTCTTTCCATCTAGAAGATGGTCCGAAACCCCTGCGTGCAAGTTCAAGTCATCTCTACTCGGGTCGCCTAAGCAACCCAGAGGAGGTTCCGGAATATGCCCCGAACCCTGAAACATATTAGGAGGTGATCTTCTACCGAATAGTCTAAGTGCATCCCTCTCCCCCCTACCAGTACCGTGATTAGACAAAATCATAGGGTTGCGGACAGATTGAGATACACTTGGACATCTGTATGCCCCAAAAAAAGATTCCGGGACGACTGGGTTGGAAACAGCTAGCAAAGGATCATGAACATGCGATAAATTTTGATTTTGAAAATTATCTAAATTATTTTGAGTTCAATTATTAATGAAAATATTCTGTCTATTGTTATTTAAGTTTCTCTGTTGAATCAGGCTTTGAAATAAATTATTTGGCGGAAAAATTGGATTATTTGATGTTAAGTGACTGTTTGATGCTAAGTTACTGTTGGATGCTAAGTGATTATTTGAAGCTAAATTTTGAGAAACTGAATTTTGTGGTAAATTATTGTTATTGACATTACTATTGTTATTTTCTACTAAATTATGGTTAACTCAATTGTTATTAGGATTATATTGAGCCGGATTATTGACGTTATTATTTTGAGCTGGATTATTATTATTGTGTAAATTATTCTCATGTTCATGATCCTCTAACCGAGCTTACTCCCGAGCCATCAGCCGCTCCAGAGCTTCAGTTAGTCTTTCAATTGCCTGAGCATTTGTTTGATTCATTTGATTTTGTGTCCCAATTAATCCCGACAAATTTCCAACTTGAGCCCCAATTTGTGTTTGATTTGCTACTAAGTTATCAATTCTCGCCCCGACTTGAGCCAATACTGGGTTAGACCCAGGGGGAAAGAGCGTTATTAGCCCGCGTATCGACCAGGATTTGATTCACTTCAATTTGCGCACTACTAGCTGATGTTACGGTTGCTGACGGTACCGAAGAAGTTACGAGCTAGTAGGTGCGGTAGTAACTGTCGAGTACGAGGGTGGGGGCGAGTGGTGTACTCGCCCTGTACCCTGCTGTACCGGAAGTGTCGAGGCATTGGACGCGCGCGCAGCAACAATGACAACGTTATCATTATTACGGCCTTCCTCTGCCCGCGCAACACTTGCTGTTTGTGACCAAGTCGACATTTTGTGGACTTTACTTTGAATATGTAAATAGAGGATTAAAAGAAATTATTTATTTAACAGCTTAAAATTTCGAGACTTAGTTGACAAGAATTATACGACAAATATAAATAATTTAATGCGCTTAAAATTTTCGGGGATAAATAATAAAATAAATTTCTACAATAATTAAAATTATAGTTCACTTTGCAAGCCACAAAGAAACTCGAGTAAAATTACTGGGTAGAAATTTATACTAAATTTGTCAGCAAAAATATTTCCTGATTTTCGACTAAATTTCAGAATCAAATTTACCCAGCAAATATTTACCGAGTCCCCAATTTCTTACAAAGTAAAATAATAATAAAAAAAATTGTAAATGAATGATTAATAATAAAAAAAAAACATGCGTAAATAAATAATATATAGTTAATAATAAATATATAAAAATTACTTAAAATAATATTTTAAAATAAAATTATCACAGATTTTTTTCAGGTTTTTTTTTTTCCTCTTTTTTTTCCAACCAATCAGTTAAGGAAAAAAACTAATAAATATACACTTATCCAAAAAATTAAAGGAACAAGAAAATTTTATAAATTTTTTAGTGATTTTCGGAAGGCTGTACTTTCGTGAAAAATGATCGTATCGAAAAAATAAAAAAAGTCAATTGAAGCTTGAAATTTTTAGTTTAAAGATTTTTTAGCAAAATAATTTTCTGAACCACGATTTTTGCGGAATCATAAGAAATAGGTCGCGAAAAAATGTTTCTAAATTTTTTAGTTTCGTTTTTTAGGTCTACGGGGGCGGGAAAATTTTTTACGGAAAAACCAACGATAATACCTAACGCAAAAATGAGAGAAAACCCGAAAAAAATTAATTTTTTCACTTTGAAGATGATTACACAATTTAAGGAACAAAACTTGTTCCTTTAAATGTTTTGTAAAACTTTGAGCAATCGGCCCAGACATACGGTTCGATGGATCAATCTGAAAATTTCCAGGGTTTTTAGGGGTACACTAAGCTATAAAAACATCTGGCAACATTAACGTTTCCATCAATATTTGCAAAGTAGCGATGAGTTGACTGAAAAAATCAGAAAATGGCCATTTTTTGTGGGTTTTTCAAATTGATATTAAGGATAAAAAAAATTTTTTTTCTCTAAAAATCGAAAATGTAGCTTGTAGAGACTTTATTCAGGTTCCTCAAACTGCCCTTTAAATTACTGTGCGACCATTAGTTGCTGAGATATCGATAATCAAAGACAAAAAGAACCTTTTTTATTTGAAGGCTGATATCTCAGCAACAAATTGTCATACAGAAAAACAAAAAAAAGCAAATTATAGCTAAATAAATTTCCTAAACGAGCCATGGATTGGTTTTTCCGAAAAAAAATTTTCGGGCCCCGTATACCTGAAAAACGAAACTATCAAATTTAGAAAAATTTTTCCCCAACTTTTCTTATGATTCTGCGAAAACCATGGCTCAGAAAATTATTTTGCTAAAAAATCTCTAAACTAGAGATTTCAAGCTTCAATTTGCTTCTTTTATTTTTTTTCGATACGATCATTTTTCACGAAAATACAGCCTTCCAAAAAGCACAAAAAAATTTATAAAATTTTCTTGTTCCTTTAATTTTTTGGATAAGTGTATGTATATATACAATCCAAAGTGCAAGACTTGTTGCAGACTTGGACCTTCCGTCCACCAAACCAACTCCCTCGACTTGCTCACAAACCGACGCTACTGTTACGTCCGAATAAATTTTTAGTTTTAATATTATTATCATTTTATTTTACTTCTATTGTAGTTTTTAAAATTTGTCTCAACACATAATTCATATTCGAATATTATATTAAGTGAAAAGGAATTTTAATCCTCACCATGGTCAGAGTGGCAGTTGACGCACTTCTTATCACAACTGCACTCTAAAATAAGACTTAAAGTAAATAGTACCATTGTAATGCATTTCTGATATGTTTTCTAAATTGAAAAATACTTAAAAATAAATTATGGTGTCTAGACAAATGAATGTTTAAATAAATAAAAATTAAAAGGTTTTAGGTAGATAATAAAATTTAACAATTTTAAATATTGTTAAGAGTAAAATACTAAAGCGAAAATACAATAAAATAAAATAGTAACATTCAAATTAAAAATAATAAAATATTAAAATATGATAATTTAAATTAAATAAAATAAAACATTAAAATATTAGAATTTAAATAAAATATTTAAAATTTAAAAGAAACTATTAACATTCAAATTAAATAAAATAAAATATTAAAATATGAGAATTTAATTTAAATAAAATAAAACATTAAAATATCAGAATTCAAAGACAAATAAAATATTAAAATATTAGAATAAAACTTAAACAATATAGAAATAGAAAATTTCATTTAACAATAATTTAAGGAAAAATAAATCGAATTATTTATTAAGATTTATGAAAATAGTAATATCAATTACTTTTATTATTATTACTATTATTACATTTATTATTAGCAAATAAGAGCAGTGAGTTGTGAAGAACCGAAAGAGAGGGAAACGGGAAATCAATGTGGAAGGGATAGTGCGGCCCCGAAACAATGGTTTCCCGAAAGGAAGTGGAAAACTTTTGGGTAGAGGTGGAAGAACGTGGGAAGAGAATGTCCCCCAAATACAGAAGTTTGAGAAACCACCCATTTTTCCGAAAGTCTAACGAACTGACCCAAAAATAGTCAGTTGTGTCGTGAGTCCCGAACTATTAACTTAATACCCGTTATTCTTCCTATATCCAAGTGATCTCATTTTCATATAGTAAAGAGTAGGCTGCTAGCCACCTTATTTCTAAAAACCTAATACAATGAAAGATGTACACGTAGTCGATTTTAAATATGAAGTAAGGAATAGGCCAATAATTATTTACCAAAGGATGAAGACCTTCGATCAACGCATATTACAATAAAATATCAATGTAAAATTATCGCCATTTAATATGTAGTAAGTCCACGAAATTTAATGTCTCATACATTAATATTTTTGTACTGTATCATTAAGAAACATTCTCTACCAGTCATTTCAACTAGAGTAGGCTGGAGTATTACTCACATAAGCCACCTAATTGATGGCATGTTCAAAATAATTAGATTTTTGTAGTATACAGCGTAAAAGAAATAATTGTCATTCGTATCTAAAATTTACTTAGTATTTGTTAACAAGTTAAATTCCGAATAATTCTGTATTATATAACCTTGATTTCAATCTTTTCATTTTAACTGTTTTTAATCGAAAATTGTTTGTAACAACATAGTTATTTATTTATAATTTAAATTCATGTTTTAATTTACACATTCCTTCACTAAGGTTTCTTGTCCCCGGTCTATTGGTCGAAAGACTAGGACCAAATATACTTAATAAGTCCGATTTTAAAGTAGGTCGAGTTCTTTGCTCATAATTTGGCATCCTTAACACGTTGTCATATTATAGTCAAGGCTCAAAGCCTGCTTTTATTAAAAATCCGACGTAACACTACTTTCCACAAAAAAAAACTCAACAATTTTATGTATATGAAAAAAATATTTTCCCAAAGTTTCAAGCTAAAATCTCTCTCCCAAAATTTTGTTTTCAAAATTTACGTTGGTTGCCAATGTAATGGGTCCACTTATTCAAATAATTAAGTTTGTGGCCTTAATTGAACAAGGGTCTACACATATGGAAAACTTAAGGTGTTTTACAACCTTTGCTCGACTAGTCAGCCTCAGGACAGGATTTTCCCAGTACTGAGCAACGCAATATTAAAATTTAGAGAGAGAGAGAGAGAGAGATATCTCATATTACTTATACTTATAAGGAAATTAATTAAGCAATTAATTAATAGATAATTAATGTAAATTAAATTCAAGCTGACATTTATTCAGACGGAATCGCCTTGCAAAGAAATAAAATGAGAATCAACAATATTTCAAGATCGCTGATGCAACTGACTCAACTTGTTAAATTTAAGTATAACTGACTCGACTTATAAAATTATTTATCTGACTCTACTGACGAAATTATCTATTATGACTCTACGATTTAATTTTATAAAGATACAAATGACTCGCCTATTTTGCAATTTACAAATTTAACAATAAGTTTAACCAACAACAACTCCACTTACTTCAACTTTTCCAACTATTTTGACGCTTTGACCTCCTCCTCTCCGACAATTCTTTCCAGTCCGATGACCTCCAGACCCTCCAATCCTCCAACTGTCCTCCAACAAATCCAAATCTCGAAATCTAACCCCGCAGCAATTCTCCAATATTTCCAATAAATTATTTAACGCAAACTGAATAAAAATAAGCTTCCCCAATCGATGGCTTATAAGGTCTTGGCCAACAATATGACGTAGTATGTAGTAGTGGTAATAAGTATTGTAGTAGAAATAGTAACTGTAGTTGTGATGTTTGGAAAAATGCGTCCGATTACGATACGAGCCAGTAGCCAAGACACCGATTGCTCGTCGGCTCTGAGCCTCATACCCTCGCTCTCACAGTCTACCAACTTCTAAAAAATAAAACTTCGCTGACACTCGACGGGAGCGGCCCCAATGGTGAGTAGGAGGTTGCTTTATCGACCGTTGTTGTAGAAGGAAGTCGCTTTCGCTCTTAGCGTGAGTCGATTTTAATTTCAAAATAAATTATAAAATTCTATCCCGTTACAATTTAGTGTTCTTGTTTATTGCGCGAGAAAGTATGACCGTGTCTCTTTCTGCTTGAAATATTTAAATCTTTTTTCTTATAGGCAGCAGCAACTTTTAATAAAGTAGCCAGTTATTAACTTATGTAGATTTTTCCAAACTATTTTAGATATCAACACTATTTAGTTAACAGGTAAGAGAAATAACGTAATTTTTGCCGCACCTGTTTACACCTGACTGCAGGTAACTTGTAGTATTTCTTAAGGCGGCAGCCAGTTATTTATTACTTCATAGTATCCTATACTATGATCTGGCACTTAAAAAATGTAATTAACATGTGAGAGAAACTGTCGTATAAAATTTAGTTACAAACTAATTAATTAAAGTTAATAACAACAGGATTTTGCTGACAACTAATACATTTTCAAGTTCTTTTATATAGGAATAAGCTCTTACAACAACGTTTAATTCAATTAACAGTTGAGTGTAGGTATTTTTAATGCTGGATCCTAGGCTATAATAATTGGTGAAATTAGATATTTGTTGTATTAAGTTTTGTACATAGGACGTGGACTAAGATATGATCCGTTAAAGACAATGTTCTTAGCACTCGTCTCCAATGCACAATAAGCACTTGCTGTCGCTCGTACGTGTGCACCTATGACTAATGTCAAAAACATTGTGCTTCCCGTATAAAGACTAACTTAGCCCACTCGCTATGGAATGTACAATTATTCAACGCGCGCCTGATTATCGTGCTTCATATTAGCAAAGAAAACTCTAAATGACTGTTTACCGATCGGTGGTAAATAATTTGTAAAGAAGCAAATGGCGTGTGGTATTTCTCAATAGCATTTGATTATGGAGGTTACAAACAAACACTTTTGAATCTATAATCACACTCCTCTCAAGTCGTTATTGATTTTCCTCAAAAACAAACTAAACTATTATCCTAAGAGCAAAAAATTTAAACACTAAATAAATCGAAAATGAGTAGTACAATTAATTCAACAACTCCTATAGCAGTGTTAATCTATGAATACGCAATTATTCTTTTATTAATTTGAATAACATAAAAAATGAGTGATGAGGGCAAGAACTAGTATCATAATTAATCAATGTAATAGGATCAAAGTCCACCTTCATTTGACGGAAGGCCGACATCTCGCCTATTTCAGGCACACTTGCGTTGCGATGTCCTTTCTTTTCTACCATAATAGAATAATAGAAAAATATGAGCATAAGCTCATATTAGCTTACCCTAGGATCAATGATAAAATCAAAAATCCTCTTGCAAATGGGTGCCTCACCAAACAACTTCCATGAATCCTATCTTTCTTGGGTTAAGCACTACTACCGTCTCAGGAAATAAAGAGACTCTGGTCGAAGTGGGCTTGAAAACGCCCCCCGTGCTGCAAATTTCCTGTATTAGTCTACAGGCTGCATAGATTAGTAGTGAGTAGCAACTTCACTTCAATACCCTAAAAAGGGTTTCTTCCACTTATAATCACAAAGATTTCAGACATGCCATTATACACGCTTGCCCTCATTCATCACTAAGTAATCTCTAATCTACAAGCTTTTTTGGCACCATGATTTTTTAAGACAAATCGCGGCGGGTGTTACGTTCTGAGAAAAATTTTATATAAAGTCTTATTATAACAAATGAATTTAGGCTCTTTTTGCGAGCATTTTGTTATCAGTAAACTTGGTTTTTCTTATCTCTTTTAATACTTAATCATCCCGCCTTTTATAAACTTCTAGTAAGTACACATTTTGAGCCCACCTACTTCTCTCCTCCAGGATAACCATAAGATTAATTTAAAATAAAACTTTTTATTATACACTGATCAAAAAAATTAAACGAACACGAAAATTTTATCAATTTTTTATTGATTTTTGGAAGGCTGTATTTTCGTGGAAAATCATCGTATCGAACAAACAAAAAAGCAAATTGAAGCTTGAAATCTCTAGTTTAGGATCTTCCAGCAAAATAATTTTTTGAGCCACGTTTTTGTGCGGAATTATAAGAAATAGCTCCACACAAAATTTTTATAAATTTTATGGTTTTGTCTATTGGGTCTACGGTGCCGGAAAATTTTTTCTTAGAAAAATCAATTCATGGCTCGTTTAGGAAATTAATTCAGCTACAATTCGCTGTTTTAGTTTCTTTGTACGACAATTTGCTGCTGAGATATCAGCCTTCAAATGAAAAAAGATCTTTTTGTCTTTGATTATCGATATCTCAGCAACTAATGGTCGCGGAGTAATTCTAAAAGCAGCTTCCGAAACTTAAATAAATCCCCCACAAGTATCATTTTCGATTAAAAAAAAAAATTTTCATTCTTAATGTTAACTTGAAAAATCTACAAAAAATGGACTTTTTATGGTTTTATAGTTAATCAACCGCTGCTTTGAGAATATGGATGAAGGGTAATGTTGCCAGGTGATTTTACAGCTTAATGTACCCTCAAAAGCCCTGAAAATTTTCAAATCGATCCCTTGAACCGTTTGTCCGGGCCGATTGCTTAAAGTTTTACAAAACAATTGAAGTAGCAAGTTTTGTTCCTTAATTTGTGTACTCGGGAGAAAATGTATTTATAAAATTTCACAGCAAAATATTATAGAAATTTATACAATTTTATAAAATTTTACAGAATTTTATAAAATTTTATGAAATAGAACATTTTATAAGATTTTGTAAAGTAAGATCTGAGTAAGGAACATAATAAATAAATATAATTTTATAAACTCGTATAAAATTTTATAAAATTTTATGAAGCTTTACACAATTTTATACTATTTTATAAGACTGTACAGCAAAATTTTATAGAATTTAATATAATTTCATAGAATTTAATAGAATTTTATTAAATTTTATCAAATTATATAAAATTTTAAATACCAAGATCTTAGTAAGGTACGTAATCATTGAATGAAATTTTATATAATTGTATGAAATTTTATAAAATTTTATAACTTTCTGTACAATTTCATAAAATTGTACAAAATTTTATATAATCTTATACAATTTTATAAAGTAAGTCCTTAGAAGGGAGGTAATAATTAGATGAAATTTTATGAAGTTTTATACGATTTCATAAAATTATATAAAATTTTATAAAGTGGCATCTTAGAAGGAAAGTAATAAGTAAATGAAATTTATTAAATTGTATAAAATTTGATAAAATTTCACACAATTTTGTAAAATATTATAAAGTTTATAACATAATAAAAATTTTCATATGACAACTAAATTCATACAGTTTTATCTGATTTCGCTCCCGCATTAAACAAAACGATTTGTGATGATTAAAGCTGTTTTAATCGTCTTAAATCGTCATAAATCGTCAATTGATGATTGATAAACGATTGAGTTTTTAATCGTTTTAAATCGTCGTGAATCTTCCAATTGACGATTCAAGAGGATTATAAACGATTGAATTTTTAATCGTTTTAAATCGTCACGAATCGTCAATGGATGATTAAGGGGTTAGGGGTAGTCAGGATTTTCAAAAAATCGATTTTTTTTTTTTCTGCATTTTCGTTAAGTTTAATATCTTAAAAATATTCTCTGAAAATTTGAAGTTGATCCGATAATTATTTTTCGAGTTATTCGACAAATAACAAAGAGCGCTTGGGCACTCCAAAACGCTCGGGAGCAGGTAGTTAGCGGCAGCTGCAAGCAACCGGTTTCTCGGGTTCTATTGTCATCCATGAACTAAATTTTGATGTATGTAGTAGTACCTAAATTTATAAATACCCTACTATATATATTTACAATTTCTAGGTAGTATGAGTACTACAAATTTTTTGTTTTTCACCACGTCACTAGTATGCCTGTAGCAGTTGCGGAGAGCAGTCGATAGTTGTGCGTTATTAAAATAAATTATTTTTGAAGTTATTTATTATGGGACGTGATACAAAAAAAGTTTCGAGAGAAGTTCGGAGATCTAAAAATATCCGTAAGTCGTATTCAAAGAAACGAAAAAATGTATTTAACCCAAAAACGGCGGAACGTGATGAAAGTGTTCGGAGTACATCGTTTAAAAAACTGAAACAAAATACTGAAAACGATGTACCCGAGAGTTGCACCACTGAATTTCGAATAATTAATTTTATTACAGTATTCACTGCCATTTCTGCTCTTGTGAAATGTAAAAAATGTGATGGAAACATTGCATTTCAAACAGCTAGTACACGTGAGCTGGGATTTAAAATTGTAGTTTCTTGTAATAACTGTGACAATGAATATATTCCTTCGTGCTCTTTCATTGGGCATTCCTATGAAATAAATAGACGCTTCATTTTTGTGATGAGAATACTAGGGATAGGATACGAAGATTTGTGCAAGTTTTGTAGCCTGATGGACATGCCGTCTTTTTTAGATAAAACTACGCATACAATATTATTGAAGCATATTTTAGATTGTGGTAAAACCGTTGCAGAAGCCTTGATGAAAAAAGCTGTGAATGAAGAAAAAGAAGTAAGTAGTGAAAATGAAAATAAGAATGATTTGACTGTATCGGGAGATGGAACCTGGCAAAAAAGGGAATTTACATCGTCATTTGGAGTTTCTTCTATAATTGGCTATTCTACTGGAAAGATTCTTGATATAAACATTAAAAGTGCTTATTGTAAGCTATGTGAGTATTGGAAAAATAAAAGAAATACGGTTGAGTTCGAGGGATGGTATGATTCGCATGAAAATGAGTGTAGTGCTAATCACAAGGGGTCTTCTGGGAAAATGGAGGTGGATGCGATGATTGAAATGTTTCAGCAGTCTGAAACAAAATATGGAGTTAAATATATCAACTACATTGGCGATGGTGATTCGAAAACCTATTCTGGAATTATAAAAGCAGATCCTTACAAAAATACAACCGTATATAAAAAAGGAATGTATAGGCCATGTTCAAAAGCGGATGGGGACTCGACTGCGTACTCTGAAATCTAAACAAAAAGGTCTTGGTGGTAGAGGTAAGCTTACAGGAAAAGTTATAGACAAATTAACTGTGTACTATGGTTTATCTATACGTCGTCATTGTGATTCTATGGAAGATATGAAATCTGCTATTATGGCAACTTTTTACCACTACGGTTCGACTGATGAAAATCCGAATCATGATATGTGTCCAAAAGGCGAAGATTTTTGGTGCTCTTATCAGCGCGCTGAAGCACGTGGAGAGCTTGATACTTATACTCAAGATTATTCTCCCTTACCTCCTGATGTTTTAACAGCTATTAAACTGATTTACGACGATCTCAGTAATGATAATTTACTTTTAAGATGTGTAGGTGGATTCAATCAGAATAATAATGAGAGCTTCAACCAACTAGTGTGGAAAATATGCCCGAAAACCGTGAATACTAGTTATACTATCGTACAAATTGCTGCATACATAGCTACTTGTATATTTAATTAAGGTATACATTCATTATTAATGATTATGAATACCCTAGGACTTGATTGTGGGTCTAATTCCCATCGGTACGCTGAAAAAAAGGATGCTGCACGTGTGAAAGTGGCAGATCAGCGCGCCAACGACAACACTCGGGAAGACAGAATGCTTCGTAAGCAACACTAAATTGACGTTTTGGAAACTTCCACAATCGCTGAAGATCTATTATATGGCCCAGGAATAGATGACTCTGTGTAAGTAATTAAATAATTCGTATTTCTGTACGTAAATCTAGTGTGAAAATTCTCAATATTTTCGTGTCTCTGACTACCCCTAACCCCATAAGTCCTTGGAGATTCATCTAAAATCTATCCGATGAAAAAAAATTAGTTTTATAAATAGATAATCCTGGGCCTGATCGAAGCTTTTTTTTTTTTCAAAAATTAATAAAATGGCGGCCTCAGGAAATTTTTTTCTAGATTTTCAGGAAAAAATCAACAGTTAATTGGTCTTAAAAAATTTTTCGATCAGGCCTGAGTTGATTATGTATTCTTAAAGCTGTATGAATTTCATTTAAATCTACCGAGCGGTTTTCGAGTTACAGTTGTTACCAGTTCAAAAACATAGTTTTGAGAAAAACGCATTTAAATTTTCACACTAGATTTACGTACAGAAATATGAATTATTTAATTACTTACACAGAGTCATCTATTCCTGGGCCATATAATAGATCTCAGCGATTGTGGAAGTTTCCAAAACGTCAATTTGGTGTTGCCTACGAAGCATACTGTCTTCCCAAGTGTTGTCGTTGGCGCGCTGATCTGCCACTTTCACACGTGCAGCATCCTTTTTTTCAGCGTACCGATGGGAATTAGACCACAATTAAGTCCTAGGGTATTCATAATCATTAATAATGAATGTATACCTTAATTAAATATACAAGTAGCTATGTATGCAGCAATTTGTACGATAGTATAACTAGTATTCACGGTTTTCGG
>OZ024714.1:4179172-4304149 GCA_964016945.1 Microplitis deprimator
GAAAAAAAAAATAGTCGGTTTTTTTGGGCCAACCTAATATATATATATATATATATATATATATATATATATATATCGACCACTTTTGACCCCGAACCCTTTTGATTCCGCTGAATGTTTTTTTATCTTTTATTACGCTATGAAAAACGGTTCTCAGAATTTTTTCAAATTTTTTTACCCAACCTAAAAAAAGTTATAAATTTTTCAAAAAAATGGCTTTTTTATTTTTAAATAGCTATAATTCTTTCAAAAATTGACTTATCGAGACGTTTTTTTTCTCTAAATTTTCGTTTTTGACTGAACTTTCAAGAAAAAAATACAAAAAAATGTAAGATTATAAATTCTGTGAAATTTTTGCCTTTTTTGAAAAAAACCGTTATTTTCTCGAAGTTCGACATTTTTTATTTATTATTTAAAAAAAAAAAAATTACTTCAATTAATTCCACGATTATTTCCACCAATCCCAGAGTGGAGCGTATTTTTTTTCTATTCATTTTATTTGAATGAAAAAAAATTTTTATATTTTTAAAATTAAAAAAAATTTTTTTCTCTCAAAAACTTTGCTTCTACAATAAAACGAATGCAACAAAACGATTTTACAGCATTATATACTTGATTCATAGTCTCATTCTACAGCTAAAACTACTAGGATTCAAATTTAATATATCGATTAGATCGATAAATTAGGACATGACAATTACAGACTTAGCTATAGCCAGTTTACTAGATCCACTCGAATCTGTTATATTTTATAAGTTTACCGCTCTTTTACAATGAGATCCAAAACATAACCTATAAGTCTTCTATGTGTTTTAGTGTTCAATGAATCTGTCACGATATTTAAATATCGCGGCAGTCTCGCACCAGTTCGGTGAGCAACATATCGCAGCGTATGCTGCTCACACGTCTCATCCATAGATATTATTATGATTATTTTATTTATATGTAATATTTTATTTTAATCACTATGTCGTTATTATATAATTGATTTATTCGGTACAAATTGGGTTGAATTCAGGAAAATTAATTGATTATATTTATAACGTTCTCTACTATTTCAAACGTCCCACGGCGGAGTGTGGGTAGTGCTTAATAGCCGTTATGGCCCTCCGCTGGTGAAAAACTGAAAATAAAAATGATAACAAACCAAAAGTCCCACCTGGAGATATCCCAAATCTCCGTGGACACACAGCTCTGCTCAGGCTGGGTTAGATATCCTAGTTGAGCGCCAGTTCGTGTGTCCCACGAACAAAAAGTTAAACCAAAATAAAACACAACGGAGAAAAATGAAATGAAAATAAAAATAAATACAGGATAGCGATTTTCAGATTTAGGAATAGGATAGCAAGAAAAAGATAGCAGTAATTTAAATAAATAACATTTAAATAAATACCGGGTTGATGACCATTTGCTTCAATTGTATTTCAAATTATAAATGATAATTTTTAACCGCACAGAATAGTCGTATAATGGTAAATAATAATACCTTAAACGCAAATAATATTAATATAAATGTAGATTATAATATCACTCGCATGTGATCGTCAATAATTTCAAATACTTGTAAATAATAATAAATTAAACTCAAATAATAATCAGATAATTGTAAATAATTATATCATTCGCATATGATATCCAGTAATCAAAAAAATAATAATAATAATGATAATTTAAACACAACTAATATTCCAATACTTATAAATAATAATAAATAATATTCAGATCGTTATAAATAATACTATCAGTCGCATGTGATATTCATTAATCAAAGAAAAATAATAATAATAGTTTAACCACAATTAGTGATAAAATATAACGAACAAGTTATTCAAATTTTAACTAATGATCTCTCATACTCAAATATTTACTTACTGACAACACTCGATTCCAAGAAAAACAATAATATACTGAAATTCCCATCAAACATGTACCATCTATATTATTTGATGAGATTTGAATATACTAGTCAGTAAGTATAATTAAATTCAAGTCAATTACAATTTCAATATTTTAAATATCCAATAATATAGAAATAGTAATTGTTAAATTGATTTGTTGAATTATTGTCCACTGGGATCAACAATTACGCATGTATTGTACAGTCATAAAATTGCTGACAAGTTGCGCTATCTCACTCGCACTCGTGAGAGATACAAATGGCCACCAACGCGGGAACGCAATTACACGCCAATGTATTAGCTCAAAAGTACTTACAGTCGTCGTCTATATGTAATATGCGAACAGGCTCCATTGATAACAATTATAATTTAATTCCGCTAATAATTATTGCAAAACAATTTAATATTACTAGCAATAATTATCTCAGTGCAGATAGCGTCTCAAAAATACTTCATTATTTTTCACACAGCAACAGGCACACACCCTGCTCTTACAGCTGATTATCCACGTCTGACCACGGCAGCACGTGAATCTCATGCCAGCATCTCGGCCGACGCCATTTTTATATCTCTGTCTCACTTCAACCAATGGAGAATTATACCTGTCGCATGTTAATTTTGACCAGTACCAACAACAAAATACACAACTTGGCTTGTGTAGTTTATCTCATTCCCGACATTAAATGGCCAATTGTATCTATCATAATTAAATATTATCACAATTCTATGATAACTCAGACAGTGGTTCCTTCATAAAACGCTTAAATTTATTTATTATAAATAACTTTATTCATGCCAACTGTTGCATTGACGCGCATGCGTCGCTAGGCCAAAATAATAATAAGCATATAAATAAAATACGCAATTATTCATCCCAGCATCACAAAAATCCAAATATATGCTTAACTTAATCATTAAATTTTCCTGATTCCACAGTAATTCAAACCTAAGAAATGTATTAGATAATATAGCTGCAATAATTAAAACAAAATAGTACATGTAAACAAAATAATCATAATATTAATGGTATGTGAGACGTGTGAGCAGCGTGTGCTGCCATCTGTTGCTCACCGACCTAATGCGAGACTGCCGCGATATTTAAATATCGTGACATATTACGCACATATTTGGATTTTTGTGATGCTGGGATAAATAATTGCGTATTTTATTTATATGCTTATTATTATTTTGCCCGGCGACGCATGTGCGTCGATGCAACAGTTGGCATGAATAAATTTATTTAGTATAAATAAATTTAAGCGTTTATGAATAAACCACTGGCTGATTTATTGTTAAATCATATTAATAATTAATTCTGAAAGAGACAATTGGCCATATAATGTCGGGAATGTGCTCAATTACACGAGACATGTCCTGTATTTTGTTGTTGGTACTGGTAAAAATTAACATGCGACAGGTATAATTTTCCATTGGTTGAAGTGAGACAGAGGTATAAAATGGCGCCGGTCGAGGTGCCGGCATGAAATTCACGTGCTGCCGTGGTCAGGCGTGGATAAACTAATGTACGAGCAGGGTGTGTGCCTGTTGTGAATAGATTTTTAATTTTGAGACGCCATTTGGTTTGGTTGTGTAAAATAATAAAACATAAATTGCCATTTGAGTTTTTTGAGTAATTGTTGGCAATTATTTATTAATTGGTTATTAATTTAGCCAAATGGAGCCTGTACGCAGATTGTTCTATAACGATGACTGTAAGTACCTTTGACTAATTCATTGGCGTGTAATTTTGCGTTCCCGCGTTGGTGGCCATTTGTACATCTCACGAGTATGAGTGAGACAACGCGGTATTTGTCAGTCCTCTACAAGAGCATAAAGTTAGTGCGTAATTATTTATCTCAGTGGATTCAATTTAATAATTACAGGGTTCATTATTATTTTATGTGTTAATTTCGTTCTGTATATGCGATCCATGATTAATTAATTCATTATTATTATTTGTGTATGCTGCGTAATATTCACCAGGGGTTGATGTTATGCGAGTTATTTATTCAAAGTATTTACAAATCATTCTGAAATTATAGTATTATTATTTTGGAATGTCACGTGCGAGTGATTTGATTATCTCCAAGTATTAAATTATTATTTTGCGATTATTATTATTTACAATTATCTGAATATTATTTATGATTAGTTACGAATATTTAGATATTATTTGTATTCAAATTATTATTATTATTTTGGAACTAATGAATATCCCATGCGAGTGATATTACTATTTATTTGAATACTAATAATGATTATTTACGAGTATTTAAATATTATTTGCGTTTACTTTATTATTATTATTTTGGAATTAATAAATATCACATGCGAGTGATATTACTATTTACATTTATCTGAACATTATTTATGATTATTTACGAGTATTTAAATATTATTTGTGCTTACTTTATTATTATAATTTTGGAATTAATGGATATCACATGCGTGTGATATCACTATTTACAATTATCTGAACATTATTTCTCATTATTTACAAGTATTTAAATGGTATTTGTGTTTATTCTATTATTATTATTTTAAATTAATGAATATCACATGCGATTGATATTACTATTCACAATTATATGAATATCATTTGCGTTGAAAATATCATTATTTATAGTTTGAAATAAAATTGAAACAAATGGTTATCAACCGGGTCTTTATTTAATTTTATTCAGTTAACTGTTGCTATCTTTTCTTGCTTTCCTTTTCCTAACTCTGAAACTGCTCTCCTGTATTTCAATTTATTTTCATTTAATTCTTCATTCTTATTTTATTGTGAATTTGAATTTGTTCGTGAGGCACACGAACTGGCGCCCAACAAGGATTTCTAACCCAGCCTGAGCAGAGCTGAGTGCCCAGTGGAGAGTTTGAGCATCTCCAAGGGAATCTTTTGTATTGTATTCTTTATTTTCAGTATTTTTCACCATCGTAGGGCCATAACAGCTATTTGACACTAACCATACTCCGCCGTGGGTCGTTTGAAATAGAAGGGAACGTTATAAATCTTTTTTGTCATTACATTTGTTGAAAAAAAAAAAAACAATTTCTCTATTCTATTGTTATATCCTGGCTGTCAAGCAGGGCCCGTTCTCAGCTTACTAGATTATTTTATTGACCTATGGTCTATTTCCAAAATAAGGCACACTAATTACCAGCAATTAGAGTGCCTCAAGTAAATAATTATAATAACGTAAGAGTATATTATATATCATAAAAATTATTCTATCATTTGAATTGTATATCATAAGAATATCTTTAACGTATACGTATATTTTTCAAATCAATAATCAAATAATAAACTAATCACCGGATGTACTTTATCCCACGTATGAGAATATTTCCATTTTAATCTCAAAGTATATTCAACTGCAGATAATTTAATCATTTTAAAACACAGCTGTATAAACTATTAGTAATAATTTGTAACAAACGCAGATGATATGAAAATGGACTTTAACTTTTAAATAAATAACTTTTCTCAGAAATTTACATCAGCCGAGGATTAAATCTCGTCTCGCGCTCGACGCATGAGTCTTATGTCGAATCGCATCGCGCTGATAAGCAATGACGAGTTCAACGACCAATGAGTCTGAACTCTGATCAACAATTTAACCCCGCTTAATAATTCTCATCCCACTATTTTTGTGATAAGAATACCATATAAAAACTCTTGCTGAAAGAGCACGAAGGACTCGCAGACTTAGTTTAGAGATTTTATATAGACTCAGTTTACGCCAGATTCTTGACATCAACTTTATGAAACTATCAAGTTCATAGTCATAACTTCTGTACGTTCGACTACTGAACATATTCAATTTGTATCATAAGTGTATACTTTCAACTTTTAAATTCTATAACTATCATTTGTGAATAAAGTTATTGTTATATTTAAATACAGTACCAGTTATTTCGGGTCACCGTGAGGTGATTGGCTGTCGAGAACCCAATGCCTAGAAATACTACAAATCTAGCTGAGCTGAACATCAACATCGTACAGCGAAAACGTAACACTATAAACATTTCTTGATTTTTCATTGATCGAAGTGTTAATTGTTTCGTTTATCTTAATCTACATTTATTGAAATAATTTCATCGAAGCATAATGGCATAAAAAAAGCGATTTGATCGATGTTGTAATCCTTTTGAGTTCGAAACTCATTTCAAAAAAATTGGTTCGCGTCCAGCGACTGACAGTATGAAAACAACGTTAGGATCAGATGATAATTATTTATTATGCAGTTCGTGTCGATAAAGAGCTTCAAAGTTAGTTAAGCAACAATCAAATACTAGTGATGATCCTAATTTGATGATAAATGATGTAAGTGACCATGAAGATAGCTCTAGTAACGATGAAAATAATAATCAGACTGATAGTGATAATAACACAACTGCCACGGATCTTCAATTATCATTCCGTAAGTTTTTTAAATTATTTATTCGGTTACTCAAATACATTTCTAGCTACTTTTTTTTGAAGGTTCTATGTCGTTTGATAGCGAACCCAAAGATTCACAACCAAGCTCACCATCACGAGTTAGCATTGCAACTCAATTACCAGTAATGAATCATTACAATTGTTAAATCTATCACCGATTCCATCAAAAAAATTAAATGATAATCACGTTTTTAACAACAAGATAAATCAGACATCCGTTAGTTTAAAAAAGGTTCTGCTCTCTTTCAACCGATGAAGAATGATGATGGTAAACATTTTTGCTCTTTAATTAAAATGCTGCACGATAAATTCAACGATAAAAATCGGTCTGTCAGTTGATCCTGCGGGCCAGCCCCAAAACTTCCCGCCGTTTTCGAGCTCCTTGAACTCGAAAAATTGTTGTAGATACATTTTCGAGCTCTCCGGGCTCGAAAAAACTTTTGTATGCCTTTGTTTTCGAAAAAAAAAAACGTTTTTTATCATTTTTTTCTCAAACGATATCTCTCGAACGAATGAACCGATTGAGACGGTTACGGTGGCAATCGACACGTTTTATCGAGTTCTACAACTGATTAAATTTTGAAATTGATTTATCGAGTCGTTTTTCAGAAATTTTGAAAATACTAAAATAAATTTTTTTTTTAATTCTTTCGGCAACGGTTTCTCTTGAAAGAATGGACCGATTTTAATGGTTGACGTGGCATTCGACGCGGCTTATGAAGCTTCAGAGCCCAGTTGATTTTGGAATCAATTCGTCGAGTACATTACAAGGTATCCAAAAAAAACATTTTTGAAAAAATTTTATTTTCGGAATATCTCTGAACTAGGAGTACTGATAGAGCTCAATTTTTTTTTTCAGCTTTTAGATATTGACAAGCCGCGTCGAATGACACCTTGACGATCAAAATCAGTCCACCCGTTTAAAAGTTATAGATATTTACATACATACATACGCACATACGTACGTAAATACATACATATATACATACACTCGGACATCATCTTAAAATTAGTCAGAATAGCTTCCTAGAACCTCAAAACGTCAAGATCTCTTAGAAATTTGATTTTCGAAAATCGGACCGAAACCAATAATTTCCCGAATTTTTGAAAATTTGCAATTCTCTTAGCGAGAAGTTAAAAAACGGAAAAGTTCTTGAAAATACAAATTTTAACACTTTTACCTGAAAAATGGAGTAAAAGATGAATTTGTGAAACTATGAATACATCAAGGTATGTGTCAAGGGTAGCGAAGAATTTGGTTGAAGAAAACGGTATACTTTCAACACCTGAATTAAAACTAGGTATACACAGCGTAAAATCAATGTTTTCAATACTACTAGAGACTCAATAAATTAACTTTTTTTTTATGGGTAGGACAGTTACGGATCGTGTGAAACTGGAAGTTGAAAATTTTTATAACGACGATGTGTATAGTGCTCTGATGCCAAGCATAAAAAACTTTGTTTCAATTCGGAGAGACGATGGTAATCGAGTACACGTCCAGAAAAGACCAGTCTTGTCTAACTTAAAAGAACTTTACCAATATTTCCGTGAAATAAACCCTGCAGAGAAAATTGGATTTTCGAAATTCGCTTCTTTGCGACCGAAACATTGTGTGTTAGCAGAAGCAAGTGGAACACACACCATCTGTGTATGTACAATCCATTAAAACATTATTAGGAGTACGAATAAGTTTCCACCGTTTTATTGTAGATCGCGCGGCACGGAGTTTCGGTTAGCTTTCGCAGATGATAACCGGCTTAAAAAATAGTTTGGACATTCAAGAACAACATAACCTATTAATATCATTGATTTTATATTGGTAAAATATAATTTTCAATAGTTTAAAATGTCAAAATTTGAGCCAAGTAAGCGTCATTTGCGGGAAATATTAGTTTACTTCTTTAATTTGAAGAAATCTGCTGCTGAGGCGCATCGATTGCTCGTAGAAGCATATGGTGAGGGTAGTTTGAATGAGAGAACGTGTCGAGAGTGGTTTCAAAAGTTTAAAACGGTGATTTCGACGTAGAAGACAAAGATTGCAGTGGAAGGCAAAAAATTTACGAGGATGCAGAATTGGAGGAATTATTGGAGGAAGATTCATCTCAAACACAAAAAAAACTTGCTCTAACATTAGAAGTCACTCAGCAAGCAGTCTCACATCTTTTAAAATCATTAGGAATGATTCATCAACAAGGAAATTGGGTTCCGTACGAATTAAAGCCGAAAGATATTGAACGCCAATTATGCTTAAGTGAAATGCTGCTAGCTAGACATAAAAAAAAGGGTTTTTTACATCGTATCATAACTGGTGATGAGAAGTGGATACATTATGACAATCCAAAAAGAAGAAAATCATGGGGATTACCTGGCCACGCGTCAACATCAACAGCAAAACCGAATATTCACGGAAAAAAACTTATGCTGTGTATTTGGTGGGATCAGCTAGGTGTAGTGTATTATGAGTTGCTTAATCCGAGCGAAACAATTACTGGAGCCCTCTATCGAAGTGTTACCCCACCCGCCGTATTCACCAGACATTGCACCGTCCGATTATCACCTGTTCCGGTCCATGGCACATGCTCTGACGGCGCAGCGGTTCACATCTTATGAGGATACCAAAAATTGGGTTAATTCGTGGATAGCCTCAAAAGACAAGGAGTTCTTCAGACGTGGGATTCGAATGCTGCCTGAGAGATGGGAAAAAGTGGTTGCAAGTGATGGGCAATATTTTAAATAAATTTATATAACCGTTCTTCTATAATAAATATTTAATTTGTGTTAAAAAACAGCGGAAACTTATTTGTAACCCTAATAAGTTAATGATAGTTGGTAATTATCAAATTAATTTATGTTCAAAAATATATGAATCTTTAGTTAACTAAATTACTTTTATTTCAGGTACGAATGTTCATTCTTTAACGGAAAATGCAGAACAACCTATAAAACAGTACAGCGATTGTTTAAGCATGATGATATGTAAGACTCCATCGTTTCAATGTTACTTGGGTGGGTGTGAAAACTGTCCAGCGGTAGATGAGTTAAGTAACATTTTATTGATAAGTTTCGAGAATCACGAAATCGAAAATATTACGTATGAGTATTAGATATCGAAACCGAGAAGTAGTTTAGAAACTTTTATTAAGCCAACAGAAAAATTTGTTGAAAATTTTCGTAGAGAATTAAAAACTCTCCAACCACTCTCATTCATCGCTGAAGAACAAGCAAAATTTTTGAAAGCATTGAAAGAATTATTGAAACCAAATGAATTCATCATTATTTGTGTTTTTGCAGAAAATTATGCTTTCGTAGTACAACATGCGGCATCTGATTTTCACTGGAATAAGAATTAAGCAACGATTTTTCCGATTGTTATTTATTATAAAGTTAATAACAAACTTGAACACAGAAGTTTAATCATTATTTCAGATTGTAACAACCCTGATGCCGTCGCTGTTCATGTTTTCATAAGAATAATAATTGATTTTGTGAAAAGTCTTCCTGAACGTGTTGACATGATTTACTATTTCTCTGATGGGGCTCCTCAACAATTTAAAAATTACGAACACTTTAAATTTATATCATAAAAATGATTTTGACGTTCGTGCTGAATGGTATTTTTTCGCGACTGCCCATGGCAAAGGTCCGTGTGATAGTATTGGTGGCATCCTCAAACGACATGCAGCGAGAGCAAGTCTTAAATTAGCGGTTGACAAACAAATAACGACACCTGAAGAACTCTTTGATTGAGCTTCTGCACCAGACAACCTTCCAAATATCACGGTCAAGTTTTCCCCAGAAAAGGATTATAATACAGCAGTAAATAATTTAAATGGTCGATTCTTGAAAACGAAGTCAATAACAGGAATTCAACAATTACATTGTATAATTCCTGACAAAGATGGTTGCTTATATGTTAAAATTTTTTCAAACTTGAATGAACATAAAGTATGTAAAATATTTAAACGCCAGAGAAAAAACTCATAACTGATTTGTTGAATTATTTTGAAAATCATTGACTATTAATCACATAAAACATAAATCCTAATCATTTTAGTTGTAGAATGAGACTATGAATCGAGTATATTATACTTTTAAATCGTTTAGTTGCATTTATTTTATTGTAGAAACAAAGTTTTAGAAGAAAAAAAATTTTCTTTAGTTTTGACAATATGAAAATATTTTTTCATTCAAATAAAATAAATAGAAAAAAAATTCGGCCCACTCTGGGATTGGTGGGAATAATCGTAGAATTCATTGAAGTTTTTTTGAAAAAAACAAAAAATAAATAAATAAAAAATGTTGAACTTCGAGAAAATAACGATTTTTCTCATAAAAGGCGAAAATTTCATAGAATTTATCATCATAAAATTTTCTATATTTTTTTCTCGAAAGTTCATTTAAAAATGAAAATTCAAAAAAAAAAACGTCTCGATAACTCAATTTTTAAAAGAATTATAGCTATTTGAAAATAAAAAAAAAGGCCATTCGGCAGCCGAAATGGAAGTACATTTCTCATTATTTGATTATTTCAACCTTTCGAAAGTACTTGACCAGATCTGCCATTAATACGTTTTATTTATTATAGTCCTAAAAACTTATATTGATTACAGCAGACGTATTCATGGAGGACACACATCAGCAGATAAAAAAATCTGAGATGCTACCCGGTCAGATATCTATGTATTACGATAGCTGTTTTACATCAATATAATTTACTTAATTACTGAATTTATCGAAATTAATATTTTTTATGTAGTCTATACATTAAATTTTAAAAGTTTGACGATAAAAAAAGGAGATATATTATGAAAAAATCTTAAATATTGAGGCATACTGCTAATAACGAAAAACAATTTAAATTTGTATTTTATTTTTCATTTTTATTTATTTAATATAAAACTTATAAGGTCAGATAAATAAAATAAATCTGTCCATCGGTTGACCCCGCGGACCAGCCCTAAAACTTCCCACTGTTTTCGAGCTCCTTGAACTCAAAAACTTTCGTGAATATATTTTCGAGCTTGAAAATACGTTTATGTGTCATTGTTTTCGAAAAAAATAACGTTTTTTAGCACTCCTTTTTTGCACGATATCTCGCGAACGAGTTGACTGATTATGATGGTTGGGGCAGCAATTGCCATGTTTGATTGAGCTCTAGAGCTGATGAAATTTTGAAAAAGTTTGATTTAATCGTTACAAAGATATTCGTGAAAAACTGATTTTTAACATTTCTTTCTCCGACGATATCTCTCGAACGAGTGAGCCGATTGTGATGTTTGAGGTAGCAATCGGCGCGTCTCATTGTGTTCTAGAGCTGATTAGATTTTGAAGTTGGTCGATCGAGTTGTCTTTGAGAAATTAAAAAAAAAAACTAAAAAAATGAAATTTTTTTTTCGTAATTCTCAATTATCTTCGGGTCTACTAGATCAAATAATTTGAAATTTTCAGGAAAGTTAATGGCCAACAACCTCTTTCGATTTTCACAAGAACAATTTGAGTCGGTTGAATAGTTACAACACACACACACACACACACACACACACACACACACACACACACACACACACACACACATACAGCCACTCGGACATCATTCTGGAAAAAGTCACAATAGCTTCTTAGGACGTCAAAACGTTGTCATTTGATGAAATCTCGATTTTCGAAAATTGGGGTGAAAATAATAACCTCCCAAATTTTTGAAAATTTTCAATTTTTTTAGCGGGAAGTTAAAAAATTATGCATGCATTAAAAAATAAATACACTTACGCAAAAAATGAAAGGAACAGAAAAATTTTATAAATTTTTTAGTGATTTTTAGAAGGCTGTAGCTTTGTGAAAAATGATTCTACTGAGTTTGTGAAAAACGAATTTTATAGCTTAAAATCTCTCGTTTCGGTACATTTCTATCAAAATTTTTCAAGAGATCCGGTTATTGCGCAAACATAAGAAATACCTCGAGACAAAAAATTTCTAAAATTTTTTTTTTTTTCCAAAGAGCCCATGGACCGTAGAAAAATTTGTCAACTAAATCAATCCATAGTTCGTTTAGCAAATTTAATCAGCTTCAATTCGGCTTATTTTTTTGAGCACGCAGGACGATTTGTCGCAGAGATATCAGCCTTTAAACAAAAAATGATCCTTTTGGCTTTGATTATCGATATTTCAGGTACCAATAATCGCAGAGAAAAATTATTCTTCCATTTTGATGATTATTACACAATTAGAGGAACAAAACTTGTTCTTTTAATTGGTTAGAAAAGCTTTGATCGATAACCCCAAAAAATAGTTCGACAGATCAATTTAAAAATTCACAGGGTTATTAATGGTACATTAAGCTAAAAAAGTCCCTGACAACATTTGTCTTTTCATCAATATTTACAGAGTAGCGGTTAATTTACTAAAAAACCAAAAAAAGTTATTTTCTTGTACTTACTCCTAATGGATGTTAGAAATAAAAAAAAATTTTTTGTTAAAAAAATGATGATAAGGACTTTTTGAAAATTTATTCAAGTTTCCAACGCTGTCCTCAAATTTACTGTGCGATCATTGGTACTTGAAATATCGATGATCAAAGCCAAAAGGATCATTTTTCGTTTGAAGGCTGATATCTCTGCGACAAATCGTCCTGCGTGCTTAAAAAAATAAGCCGGATTGAAGCTAATTAAATTTGCTAAACGAACTATGCATTGATTTAGTTGACAAATTTTTCCACAGTCCATGGGCTTTTTGGAAAAAAAAAAAATTTTAGAAATTTTTTGTCTCGAGGTATTTCTTATGTTTGCGCAATAACCGGAGCTCTTGAAAAATTTTGATAGAAATGTACCGAAACAAGAGATTTTAAGCTATAAAATACTTTTTTTACAATCTCAGTACGATCATTTTTCACAAAGTTCAGCCTTCCAAAAATCACTGAAAAATTTATTAAATTTTTCTGTTCCTTTAATTTTTTACGTTAGTGTATTCATTTTTTAATGCATGCATGACTTTTTTTTACTTATCTGGCCTTATAAATTTTATATCAAATAAATAAAAATGGAAAATAAAATACAAATTTAAATTATTTTTTGTTATTAGCAGTATGCCTCAATATTTAAGATTTTTTCATAATATATCTCCATTTTTTATCGTCAAACTTTTAAAATTTAGTTTATAGACTACATAAAAAATAATAATTTCGATGAGTTCAGTAATTAAGTAAATTATATTGATGTAAAACAGCTATCGTAATATATAGATATCTGACTGGGTAGCATTTCAGATGTTTTTATCTGCTGATGTGTTTCCACCATGATTACGTCTGCCGTAATCAATATAAGTTTATAAGACTATAATCAATAAAACATATTAATGGCAGATCTGGTAAATTACTTTCGAAAAATTTTTTTTTTTTGCATCCCAAAACTGTCTGCCACAATGTTGAACGCGCGATAATGGTCTGCCATTGTTATTTTTCGTTAATAATAATAATATATTTTGAAATGTCAAAACGGCAAACCTGGTCAAATGCATTCATAATTAGCCAAAATTCGATACCTGTCGTACCTGCGCAGTAGCTGCGTCCACCACTTTGGGTTTAATGAGTCCCCATCTCATGTACGGTAGGTATAGGGGTCTCAATGTACAAAAGCTTAGGTCTGGTCAAATACATACAGATATCCGTTCACTAGCTCTTAGACTATAAGTTATATCGACTATAACATTCAAAAAATATCGAAGCAAGAATACGTAAAAATATGAATTTTTGACATTGTGAGAATTTTGGAATGCTATCACTTCTAAACTAATTGACCGATTAAGCTTATTTTCCAACTCGATCAAGGTAGTCATCCACAGAATACGTATTCGCAGTTTCGGAGCGATCGGTTTAAAACTGTGGTGATAATCAAAGCGACAACCTGCATAAAATTAGCTTTTATAATATTTTGTAAATTTTTGGAACCATTTATCTATTAGAAAAAGTGGTCAAATCCGATAGCTGCATAGTAAGATTTGAAGGCAATCGAGCGAGATTTCAGATAGGACGAACGAAAATTAGCGATCTCTTTTCGTTAAGAAGTTACATCCAGTTGAAGCGGTAAACAAATTTTTTAACTTCCCGCTAAAAAAATTGCAAATTTTTAAAAATTCGGGAAGTTATTGGTTACACCCCGATTTTTGAAAATCGAAATTCCAAGAGATGTCGACGTTTTGAGGTTTTAAGAAGCTATTCTGACTAAATTCAAGATGATGTCCGAGTGTACGCATGTATGTATGTACGTACGTACGTACGTATGTAAATATCTATAAATTTTGAACAGATGGACCGATTTTGATCGTCAAGGTGTCATTCGATGCAGTTTGTCAATATCTCGAAGCTGAAAAAAAAAATTGAGCTTGATCGGTAGGGCTCGTATGGAGATATTCCAAAAATAAACTTTTTTCAAAAATGTTTTTTTCGGATAACTTTTTATGGGCTCGATGGATTGATTTTAAAATCAACTGGGCTCTGGAGCTTTATAAATCGCGTCGAATGCCTCCCCAACCATCAAAATTGGTTAATTCTTTCAAGAGATACCGTTGTCGAAAGAATTAAAAAAAAAAATTTTTTTTAGTATTCTTGAAATTTCTCGAAATTGATTCCATAAATAAATTTCAAAGTCTGATCAGTTGTAGAACTCAATGAAACGCGTCGATTGCCACCTTAACCATCTCAATCGCTTTATTAGTTCGAGAGATTGCGATTGAGAAAAAATGGTAAAAAACGTTTTTTTTCGAAAACAAAGGCGTACAAAAGCTCGAAGAGCTCAAAAATGTATCCACAACAATTTTTCAAGCTCAAGGAGCTCGACAACGGCGGGAAGTTTTGAGGCTGGGCCGCAGGGTTAACTGACAGACCGATTTTTTTTGAAAATTTTACAAAATTTCAATTAACCATAACTTTTAAACTTATTGGCTGAATTGGCCCATCTTCGAACTCATCTAAGGTAATCGTCTATAGAATAAGTATACTAAGTTTCATCAAGATCGGTGTAGAATTGTGGACGCTATCGTTGGAGAACGGCGCGTTATATTATATATAAATACATCTATAAACTTTTGAACTAAATGTATTTTCTGACTCAGCTCGTCAAGCTGAGTTGAGAGGTAGCAAAATTTTTCGGATATTTCATTATGAGGACAAATACAACAGTTAGATTTCTATGAAATCTGCTAAAAACCATTTTTTTTAAATTCATAACTTTTTTTAGGTTGGGTAAAAACATTTGAAAAATTCTGAGAACCGTTTTTGATAGGGTAGAAAAAGATAAAAAACTTTCAGCAAAATCAAAAGGGGTTGGGGTAAAAAGTGGTCGATTTGGCGTGGAATGCCCCATATGTATATATTTATATACATATACATATATATATATATATATATATATATATATATATATATATATATATATATATATTGTTCGGTCCACCCTACATTTTTTAAAAATTGTTATTATTATTAGTAGTTCCTAAATTTTACCAAACAGTAAAACAGCCGACACCTCTTTTCAATCAATATTTTTAAACAGAGATGGCACATGTGATGGACCAATCGGCGATTGGCAAAGGAAATCAAACCTCATGTTTCACCAATGACATTGATAAATTATTCCTCATCAAAATTGAAATAAAAATATAAAAACACTCGAGCATTGTAGCTCGAGGTCTTAGTCGTTAAATAGAACCAATAACTCTGTCTCTTTTGAGCCACGTGAGTCGGCCGTCGTCAGGTCCGTATACCGTTTGCACATATCCGTATTAGAACGCGGGGCAAATCATAGGTTGTGATACGATAGAGGTACTAGTCAAGTAATTTGTAACTCTGGGTCACTTTACGTTAAAGTTTTATCTATCTATCGTATAACAATTTCGAGATTTAGTTAATTTTATTATTTGTGATAACACTTTACCGTAAATTCTAGGCGGAATTATTTTTTTCGTCGTGTTGTGAATAATCGTGTAGCGGTTTCATGCAGTATTGTGATATCTCAAATAAATTATCTTTAAATTGTATTCTTACATTTGTTAAATTTGGTGCTTAAGTGTTCTCCGGAACAATTAAAAAGACACAAAAATTTTTGCTGAACTAATAAGATTGTTTATTCAGTGTAAAAAATTATAAAATAAAGACAAATAATATATTAATCGTGATTTAATAATGGATTTAATTTACTTAAGAACAAATTCTTCACTTAAAAATAATATAAGACTCTATCCATCCTTTTCTCTAAGCCAACTTCGTCATAGGAGCAGGGAAGACACTGGAGCCAGAGGAGAGAATCGAGCCTCTAAACGAGGAAGATCGATTGAAGGTAAGTAAATGACATACCATCTTATCCTACCACCTTAATAGAAATCGTTAACAACTAGAACATATCTCTTTAAAGACTTGTGGAACACCTTTTCGATTTTTCATCTATTCATTTTTTTTTCTATGATTTTCCATATCGTTAGTTCGGACCTCCACCCAATCGACCATATTTTGCCGCTAATAAAGAGATATCAATCTACTCTATTTAAAATCAATCGCCGGACCTAACGAATATTAGAGTAGTTATGATCGGTGAATTTGCTACAGAATCGTCAAAAAGGGATTTTCTTTATCTTGATTCGTTCGGAAGTTATGAATTTTTTACCATGTTACTAAACAAAAAATCGAAAATTATAAACAACCGCCTCTTGATATCAATATCAAGAGCTCAAATTTTAACTGGTGACATGTTTTAAGATACCCTTCAATTTTTCAATGTTCAAGAAAAAAAAAAAACAATGCCGTAATTTGAAACAGTCTAATATGTATAGGGCAAAAGAGGTGGAATGTCCTCTATTGGGCGCCAAACCAGCAAGTACCACCCTCTCTACGGGTTTCGCCACTAGTACTCCAACCGTTAGCAGTAACCACTATACAATGTTTCGAATTATTTAACATAAGGCAATGCTGTGGTTGCAAGAAGTCAATAGGTACATCTGTGAACGAGTAATACCTCACCCCCTTGATTTGTTTATAAAATCAGGGGGTATACAAGCTCAAATATAAGTTTATTACTTGAGTGCTGAATGAGGGCAATATTTCACAATAGTTTGTCTTAAATCTAAATGATTATTACATACAGCCTTATAAAGTAGTTAAAGGTCTTGTCACGTCTCAGCCTGCACGTCAGATGACGTGAAAATTCCGTTCTTCAACCACCTAATTACCGACGTGAAATCTAACTATTATGTCGAATATCGACAATCCAGCAACTAACTTAAGAAATTTTTATTTAGAAAATTAAAAACAGTTAATTTAATCTTAATAATTATTGTTTGACATTTGATAATATGAAATTTTTAATTATCTTGAATCAGGTTTCAATGTCGATAGTTTTTTCTTATTATTAAAACAAATGAAATCGAATTTATTTACTTGTAGGTTCTTGCAAATTTTGACGAAAGACGGTTTCAAAGTTCGTCGGTAATTTTACCCGTTTCTCATGATTTTGTATAAGCGCATGTACTGTGTTTCTCTTTTTAGGAGATGTAGCAGTACTTGATTGATTAATAAGAGAAGCTGAAATAGCATTATCTTCGGCGAGACGCTGCAATCCTTGGACCATGTCTTTTACATGGATTTCCAATGATTCCTCTTTTGATACATTTTTTGACTGAAAATTTAAATGTCAAATAACATTCTTAATGGTTACAGAAATCGATTATTTAATGTACACTTACTTTTATTAGCCAATTAAATTTGATAGTGGTATTAGATAGTAGATGGATAAATGTATTATACCTATGAAATAACATTGCCATAAACTGGATAAATAGAATTAAAACAAATCCGAGGATAAATAAACAACCGATTGGTTCAAGTTGTAAATAATCTTTTCCAAAATGAACCTGTATATGGAATTGTATTATTAATTTTAAATAAATTATAAAACTTAATCGAGATATTTTAAATGTTTGAAGATTACCTCAATAGTGTCACGGTGATATGTAATGTTATATGACAATCCCAAAGGCCATTGAAAATGTAATGTATCTTTATTGAGTTGCATTAAGAATACCGTCAATACAAACAGTGCATTCAGCATAAAAAATTTGAAAAGAAATTCATTGCGTAAAGATTTTAGTGCGTCAGCTGTTTTTTCTATTTGCTTTTTATCTTCATCGAGAGGGTAAAGATATTTTTTGATTAAGCGATTCCAAAAGATTTCTTCTTCGTGAGACAAAAATTCAACTTTGCCTCGTTGTATATCTGGATCCTGAACCCAGGGTGGACTGACAAGAAAGCTACCTGAATTAATATCATGCGAATCATCATGAATAGAGTTGGATGGATTTTCTAATTTAGAATCGATATCGATATTATTTACGTCACTATGTAAAGACTGTTTGTGAATTATATCAGTATTGTTTTCGTATAATTCATCTTCAGGATCAAACTTTAATTTCACTTCTTCATTTATTAAGTTCCTAAAAAAAAAATAAGTTTAAACTAAACCAATCATACAATTAATTGTTAAGAGAATAAATAGTAGTAAATTGGAAAGAAAAATAAAAGTATTTGACTAGATTACTGTTGAAATTTTTTGTAAAAATACAATATTTAAAAAAACAAATGCATAGTAAAATTAAAAATCTGCGAATATGGATGCAATATTAAAAGACTTTTGTAAAACTATTGGTTCACGTCGTAGTAAAATTACTAAATAAGTTGTAATTTCATCAATTCTCTGCATGAATCAGATTCACAGCGCAATTTTACAAAACATTAGACTAGTGAGAATTAAAAAGGGTGGTAGAATTGCATCAGAAGTTGTAGTTACTAAAAACTCATCTTGGTCGATTTAAACACGTAAACATGTCTTCATAGTTTTTTTTTTTGTAATTTCATTAGATTTTTGGGAAATGTTTATGATATCATATCATTGATATGTATAACTCTATGTTTTTACGTATTATAAAATATAAAATTATATGAATATATTTATTATTTGTTTATTTATTTGATTTTACGAGTGCTTTAGAAAATAATCCTTGATACACGTTCTGTATATTTGTCACGTAACGATTTAATTGTATTAATAATTATTAGTTATTAAGTATTAAATTATTTCAAATATAAATCGTTATGTGGGCATTTCTCCATTACGCCAGCGTTCGTGACAGATGTCTGCTTGCTAGTGGCACATGCGTGATCCCAGGTACGAGCATACGTGTATTATGTAGCTATAAATAATTAAAAAATTTATTCATTAATTAATATTTTGTAGTTTCAAAGATATATTTATATTCTGTAACGAGGCTTAGAGATCCTCGGTATCGAATCATGATAATGGGTTGTCACGCGGGGCAAATTACCCCTTGATATCTGTTAAGTTACCTGCAATTACCAGCAGACATTATTATGATTATTTAATCGCCTTTATCTGATGCACCGGAGAGGGAATGCAACTTTACAACTGTGAAAAGCGTGAATTCAGTGTTGGGTTAGACTTTTATTATGGCTGGTATATTTCAGGGCAGTTTAGACATATGCCGCACCGGTTTACAATTTAAGGAACGCTATGAGATTGCAAATTCAATTGTGATAAACGTGATCGGTGAATTTTTGTGCAAAATACAGTGAATAAAAACTGTAGTACGCCTTAAAATGTTTGCCCAATGATAATTGTTGTGTGACTTAAAGTTTTAGACGACACTTGTTCAAATCTCCCGCACTCGCATCATCATTCTCACGGAGGATAAGTAATCGATAATACAGTCGATCACCAATCAATCATAGGTGGCTCCGCTAGTCGCATTCTCACCGTATAGTGGGGATGAAGAAGACGGATGTTCGCGCTCTCTTACTCAATCAACGCTCTCACTCACTCTCATTGAAAAAAGTATTATCATGGCTGACGCCTCGTGCATTTGCAAATCTCAGTGTTTTTCAGTAATCAGTTGCGTTTTCATTTAATAATTCGTCTTACATTGCTTTATTTCATTTACATTCATCATTTTCCATATGATTTTTGCTCTCATAAAATTATCTCAGTGCATTAAATTAATTTAGCTTCCACCGCGTGTACCGGTATTATTCCCGCCGCGACGCCATATTGGCCACGTGTGGCATGCGAGTGTAAATTAATTTAAATAAATACTATAAACAATAAATTAGTGCAATTCTCATCATAAATAATTCTCATCAATTGTATATAGTGTGAATAAAATATTTATTGATGATATTTACGCAATTTCAGTGTTAAATAAAATTATAACTACCCGACCAATTCACACACACCAGATCCTCTTATCCTTATAATTAAATAGTTATTAATTATTTAAACATTTTATGGTCCTTCGAGCCGGATCGTGTGAATTGGTTTAATAATTTTATTTTGAAAACCTTCTCAGTGACTAGAGAGTGAATTGTGTAGTGCATATTTTTCACTTCAACACAGGTGCATTGCAGAGTACCCTGGACGTAGTACTGCACTTGTGGAAAATAATTAAGGGACACCACTGTGCAAATTAATTATTGTGGAGTGATACGTGTACGAGTTTACTCTCATCAATTAGCGCATTACCAGTTTATCTTATCGGCACCGTCTCATCAAGAGTATCAGATCTTAGCGTCTCATCACAAAGCGGCAACTATTGTCAGTTTGTTCTTTGTCTCATTAATATTCTTATTTGAAAATTTTTTCTTTTTTTTGTGTCTCACTTGCATTTTTTACAGACATGGCTGCTGTCACTAACCGCATTGCCCTGCAGCAGGGACATATCTCAGTTTTTACGTCAGTCTCAGCATCCGCAGACGCAGGTGTCATTGACACTCTCTCACTACGAGCAGCCAACGCGAAGTTGGACCTGCTTTCTCATCACTGGGCAAAATTCGTTGAGGATCATGAAAAACTGCTCTCATCCAAGACAGACGTTACTACTGAGCATAAGTATTTCACCGACGGATCATTTGAAAAGGCCCTGAAATTATTTCAAGGAGCGCAAGATGAGTAGTGCTCTCGCCAACTCTGGTCTCATCGTGCCAGCCGGAAGTAGGCTTAATGTCTCTACTATCCCTGTGCCCAAATTATCAGGAAAATACTAGGAGTAGAAACACTTCCACGACATGTTTGTCTCTCTCATCGGCGAAAATACATCTCTCACCGCTGTACCATCTCAAATCGGCATTGGAGGGTGATTCCGCCCGTCTTATCGCAAACATCAGAGTCGCTGGGGACTCTTTCTCATCCGCATGGGACGCTGTTCTACAGCAGAATGATAACAAGCGTCTTCTCATCTCGGTACAGTTGGAAAAGCTGTTCAGCATTAGACCAGCTGACAGAAACTCTGCAAAACAACTTAAGGCGATCATCAACACTGCTAACGAGACAGTGCAAGCATCCAAGGCATTAGGATCCCCAACAGAGCATTGGGACCAAATCCTAGTACATCTCATCGTCCAGAACCTGGACATCTCATTGCGTTAGGCTTGGGAAGTTCATTTAGGCACGTCTACGGAATATCCCACCCACGACGACTTGCGCAGGTTTCTCACCGGTCGCGCTCGAGCTCGGGAAGCCAAGGAGTGTGGCGTCTCCCCACGGAAGCCATAGCACGATTCACGTGGCAACCTGGACAACAAGCTCCGCATCTCAGCTGCTCAGGTTCATGTAGCTACGCATGGACAATCGCAGCAATATCAATTTTATCAGTCTCAGATGCAGTCTCATCAAACGCTATGCACCCAGCAGTCTCAGCCTCCAAAGTCTCAGTCTCAGCCACCAGCTATAAAACACACGCTCTTATTCAAATCTGATTACTGCTCCTGCTGTGAGGGAAATCACTTCATTGTAGGTTGTCCTAAATTACAGGCAATGACGCCTGATGAAAGGTTCCAGCTTACAGTTCATTATCATCTGTGTCGCAACTGCCTTGGCGATCATAGTTTTGAGAATTGCAGAACCAAGGAACGTCGTCGGTGCAAAGAATGTGACGAACAACATCATTCTATGCTGCACTATTCTCGTCTCATGAGGTTAACGAAGAAGCCATCTGCAGTCGCGGTTGAAACACCTCAGATCTCATCACCACCTGCATCTCAGCCGCAACGGTCTCAGCAATAACAATTTTGCCATTCTCAAGCAGCAGCTTTAATCTCATCTGCCATCAGTCGTACTTCAGATCACAAACCAGTGACATCTCGACCGACAGTGCTGTTGGCAACCGCATATGCTCTCATCTCTCATCCCTCAGGCTTGTTTCATCGTCTCAGAGTTCTCATTGATCCTGGGTCAGAGCTTACTCTGATTTCTCAGGCTGCTGTTCGCACTTGCAGTCTCATCTCTCAGCCTTGCAATATACCATTACAAGGAGTTAGCAATGTCTCATCAGGAAAAACAGAAGACATGGTCTCATTCACACTGCATTCTACCATCTTATCAGAACAAGCAACTCTCAACGCACATATTCTCAAGAACATCACAGCGCAGATTTCATCAGTCTCAATCTCACCAATGCTTTGGTCTCATATTAAAGATCTAAAACTCGCCGACCCAGACTTCTACAAATCTGGCAAAATTGACCTCTCCATCGGCGCAGATTTCTACGGTTATATCATACGACCAGGTCTCAGATCAGGAAGTTCATCAGAACCGATTGCAATGAAAACCATACTCGGTTGGACTATCCTGGGCCCTGTTCATCAACAATCTCATCAATTACCTAGCTTGTCTCATCATCTCATCTCAAATTCTCAACTGCACGACTCTCTCACAAAGTTCTGGGAACTTGAAGAAGTTCCAGAGTCTTGCAACGAAATTCTCACCGTCGAGGAAGCTGAATGTGAAGCTCACTTCCTAGCAACTCACTCTCGTGACGCATCAGGACGATACATCGTCCGTTTACCATTTAAATCGTCATCTCATAAGCTAGGTGAATCTCGTCATATTGCGCAGTGCTGTCTCAATCGTCTCATCAAGCGAGTTTCTCAGAACTCTGGACTGCAGAGTCAATACACCGCATTTCTCACCGAGTATGAAGCACTCGGAAACATGCAGCGAGTCTCATCATCATCGCCTGAACCATCTCATGTATATTATTTACCTCATCATGGCGTCGTTCGTGAAGACAGCGAAACGACCAAGTTGAGAGTCGTCTTCAACGGTTCAAGCAAAACATCATCAGCTATCTCTCTCAATGATCAGCTTCATATTGGTCCAAGCCTGCAATCAAAGATCTGTGATGTACTTTTATATCTCAGAAGTCACAGATACATCTTCTTGACGGACAATGTGAAGATGTTTCGTCAAATTCTCATTCACCCTGAAGACAGGGACTACCAGCGCATTCTCTGGACTGAGAATGGTCTCACCGTGGCTTATCAACTCAACACTGTCACGTATGGCACTCGACCAGCACCATATCTCGCTGGCCGAGCTCTCAAACAACTTCTCATCGATGAAGGGTCTCAATATCCACTAGCAGTGGAACCATTTCAAAAGGGCAGCTACGTCGACGACATCGGCGGTGGTGCTGACAATCTCAGCGATCTCAACGACATTGAAAATCATATCGAAGCACTTTGCAACTCAGGTTGCTTTCCATTAGCTAAATGGAAAAGCAATCATCCTGAGTTCAGCAAAATCTCATCATCACTCAGTCCAGAAGATTCTCATTCATTCTCAGATAAGCTCTCAAAAATATTGGGCCTCTCATGGAACTGCCAAGAAGATGTTCTCACGTTTTCTGGAAAAACTTCTCAAACTCTCAGCATTACAAAACGTACCATCACCTCAGAGGCTGCTCAATTATTTGACCCTCTAGGCTTAATCTCACCAGTCATAGTCAAGGCAAAAATTCTCATCCAGGACCTTTGGCTACAAAAGGTCGACTGGGACGACGCACTCTCACCAGAAATAGTTCACCGATGGAAGACGTTCCGCGATGAACTACCTCAACTTTCTCAGCTCAGAATTCCTCGATGGATCAATCTCATCCCCAATTCATCAAGCATCGAGATTCATGGGTTTTCTGACGCATCTCAGGCTGCAATGTCTGCAGTACTATATCTCAGAGTCTGTCAACCTGGCGAACAGGCTCTTATTTCTCTCATCTGCTCAAAAACCAAGGTCTCACCTCTCAAACGGTTTACGATTCCGCGACTTAAACTCTCAGCTGCATTATTGCTCTCAAAACGTGCATCTCATGTCTCATCAACGCTTCAACTATCTTATGTTCCGACCTATCTTTGGACTGATTCATTCACAACACTAGCTTGGGTGTCCAGTGAACCCACCAAGTGAAAGGAATTCGTAAAAAATCGCGTTGAAGCGATTCAGCAGCATTCTCCAGATGCACAATGGAGATACATCTCAGGGAAGCAGAATCCTACAGATTGGGCTTCCAGGGGTCTCACAGCATCTCAACTTCTCAATCATCAGTTGTGGTGGTCAGGACCTAGCTGGCTAGCTGATCCTCCCACACAATGGCCATCTCATCATGTTCTCAGTTCATCACCAGATGAAACAGAGCAAGTAAGCTCTGAAATGCGACCTTGCAAGTCTCATGTCTCAACTAGTCCACCTCTCATGCCAATCTCATCTCTCATTCACTCATGGACTACTCTCACAGCTCTTTTACGTCGCACAGCAACCGTATTTATAGCAATCTCATGCTTTAAGAAAATACCTGAAGCAAAACTCAGCATCTCACCTCTCACTCCTGCTGAACTACACGCAGCACTGATCCATTGGATTAAAACTACTCAGCAGGAATATTTCTCATCAGAAATCGCATCACTATCTCAAGGTACCGCTCTCAAAAAATCTCATTGTTTCACCAGAATCATTGCATTCATCGACCAAGTTGGCATCATCAGAGTCGGTGGACGTCTGCAGAATTAACCATTAGATTCTTACAGCAAGCATCCAGCGATCCTTCCAAAGGATTGTACTCTCTCACATCTCATCATCACAGATTCTCATCTTCGCACAATGCATGGAGGTACTCAACTCACATTATATCATGTTCGCAAGAAGTGTTGGATAATTGGTGGACCAGCACCAATTAAAAACTTCATTCATCGCTGTCTCACCTGTATGCGCATGCGGGGAGCCAGATCTCAACAGCTCATGGGTCAACTTCTATCTCATCGGTTCTCACCATCTCTCGTCTTCGAGAACACTGGAGTCGACTACGCAGGTCCAGTGTCTCTGAAGTTCTTTCAAGGACGCGGTACCAGATGCTACAAAGGCTGGATCGCAGTCTTTGTCTGTCTCTCAACATCAGCCGTTCATCTGGAGGTTGTCACTGACTACTCCAGTGAAGGTTTTTTCAAGGCATTCCGCCGTTTTACTAGTCGACGGGGAATTTGCCGCACACTTCGAAGTGATTGTGGAACAAACTTCAAGGGTGCTGATCTCATTCTCAAGCAACTTCTCACCGGCGCTCTCAAGGAATCATCTCATCTACAGCAGCATCTCGCCAATGACGGAACCCAGTGGTCATTTAATCCACCTGGGGCCCCTCATGTGGGCGGAAAATGGCCCAGAAGGAGTTTTGGCGCACGGAGGATAAGTGATCGATAATACAGTCGATCACAAATCAATTATAGGCGGCTCCGCTAGTCGCATTCTCACCGCATAGTGGGGATGAAGAAGACGGATGTTCGCGCTCTCTCACTCAATCAACGCTCTCACTCTCTCTTATTGAACCTTTGTTAAAGATGATATTTTTGATAATGGTGACGATACCGTTCATAACGGCGAAACGGCCGCTGATATTTTTGATAACGGTGAGGATACCGTTCTTTGTGATGGCGATTATCCCAATTGTGTTAAAAGGGTCAAAATAAGTAATTCTCGAAAGGGTAAAAATGCCCGTTTGGTTGCAATGAATGGCGGAGGTACCGGTCATGGTTCTAAAGGAAGCGGTAATGATTGTGATAATGTGGTAATTACAACGTATGGTAGGCGCATTATTGAAAAAATTAATAATCGCAGAAATAATGATTGCGTTGAAAGAACCGTAGGAAGAGTTGAGAATCTTGATTTTGAAAATTTTTATCACGGCGAGAATAGCGTCGGAGAAAATGATAATGCTAAGGTTGTTACTTGCGGTGAGAATACCGTGGAAAGAGATGATAATTTTGAAAATTTTATTCGCGGCGGAATTGGCGTCGGAGAAAATGATAATTTTAAGAATTATACTAGCAGTGAGAATACCATCAAAAAAATTAATCTTGCAAAAAATAATGATCACAGTGAAGAAACCGTCGGGAGAGTTGAGAATGACAATTTTGAATATTTTATTTGCGACAAAAATGACGTCGGAGAATATGATAATTTCAAGAATTTTTCGGGTGATAAAAATACTGTTGAGAAAAATAATAAGTAACTTGCGGATTTTATTAGCGGTGAATGCGCCGTCGGAATAGGTAATATGTATGCTGATGATAATAATAATCATAATGATGATGAGAATAAGGAAATTGTTCGAGCTTTTGATAAACATAATTACGATGAGGAAATCGTCGGGATGAATAATAGTTTTGAAAAATGTGATTGCGGTGAAAATATTATCGGAATACTTAGTAATTTTGAAAATTTTAATAACGTTCAGAATACCGTCGGAAGCAATAAGAATCTTGATCAATTTAATCGTGTAGAGAATGTCGTTAAAAAAAATTTTTATCTTGACAATTTTAATAACAATGAGGATCCCGTCGAAAAAAATAATAATTTTGAAAATTCTATCAGCGGTGAGAATACTGTCGGAAGAAATAATAATTTCGAAACTTTTAACAGCGGTACGAATATCGTCGAGAAAATTAATGTCTCTATGGAAGGCAGTTGCGACAAAAGGAATTTCGTGAACTCAGTTGACGAAGGAGGTGCGGTTCGTGATTCTGAGGAAAATAAAATTTTCGGCAGCGGCAAGGCCACCTTCGACGATTTTCAAGAACATAAAGGTGTTTTCGATTGTTAAGGGAACGAAGAAAATTCAGAAAATGAGGAAGTAGTTAACATTAAGAATGAAGAAGATTCCGATTATTGTTGGCCTATTTTTGACAATGAAGGTGATTACGTTAAATTCATGATAAATGTTCGTTATGGATATCGAGGTAAAAAGTTGTGTAAGATGAAAAACAAACAAGGAAAAACAAAAATAAATGAATTTTATACAGCAAGCGTGCAACTCGGGAATAGTTGAATAGTTGAATAGAATGGTAAAAATATCAAAGTCGAAAACTTGACGACGAGAGAAAAATGGCATATAAATATAACTATACAATTATTACAACAAGGTCACACGAACGAAAAAGCAAAGGAAGTGTTAAAATTAGTACTTAATACATCTTCGTTCGGCTTTCGAGGGATAGGAGTGTTTGATTACTCGGACGATGTGAAGATACATATAGGCTTATTGAAGAACATTGCTTTACAGCGTGGATGCGTAATAAAACCAATAAAAGAAAATTTCTAAAATTCAGCCATCTAAATATGAATTTTTGCAGAGGATTCACCGCAACATGAGGACTACAACTTGTATGGTCGTCCTTCTCGTCAACTACCTGCTAATAAATATTGACAGCAGTGCGATAAAAATTGAACAATTCAACCTGAAGGCAGGTTTGTACTACGAGTCCTTGGGAGAAGAGCGTTTAACGCAAGAAGAATGGAAATTGGTAACCAGAATTGACCTCAACACCATTCAGCTTTATCGACCAACCATTCAGGGGATGGAAATAGAGGAAATTTATAAGGAATGTATTGGAGTAATAGATGCAGCCGATTGTCAATTTTATATAGAATTAGACGTCTATCGAAGAAGGAGTCAAGAAATCGAAGACCACCTTCAAGTACTTCATCAGATGCTCAGCCCAGAATCGGAGGTTATTGACAAATTTGTACCGGACGGCTCCGGCAATAAGGAACTCTTAGACCATTACGTTAAAGAATATGAGGTTTTAGAAGATGCCCCATGGGTATCTGCCCATCACTTAAGAAACAGCACTCAGATAATTCGTTCTGATCTAGATGCATTACACTATCGGCTAAATAATCAAATCAGTTCTCAATTAAAATTGATCCAATACAAAGCTTCATGAGACCTATATTTAAAGGTAACACGACCTATCTTACATATCTTAAGCACTTGAATGCTTGGAGTAACATTACACAATCTTGTTTTGAAAATTATATATCTTACTTAAGAACTGTTACAAGTACAATAAGTTCAGCACTTTTAGGGCAACTATCACCAAGCCTTCTTGGATTTAAAACTTTAAGAGTAGCAACTTTGGATTATGTAGCAAACAACCAAAAATATTTAATACCATTGTCATTCAGGGAGATATACTCTGGGGAGATACACGGAATTTCGCGACTGACCCACGATTATCTCCATCATCAACTCTTCCTCACTTTATACATTCCATTAGTCCAACAGGATGTCTACAGCCTTTATAAAATGAATCCATACCCGGTTGAGCAACTCATTGGGGATGCCTTCCTAGGCTCTGCGTATATTCAACCCAAGGAGGACTACTTATTAATTTCAAGGGACAAGAAATTATATTCTTTATGGAGCCGAGAAACGTTAGCCCGATGCAATTTTATGAAGAGCGTTCTTATTTGTAATCCAACCTCCATCATCTGTGATAGAAGTCTTCAGTCATCGTGTGAAACTGACCTGCTCATTCATTCGGACTCAATTTCCTTCAAGAACTGCGACATCAAAGTAAGTAAAACTCACAGTACTTTTTGGAAGCCACTCGAAAAAATAGGAGGGTGGCTGTATTCCCTACCCCACCCAGAACAACTTCAAGTCATGTGGGAGACAAGGACCACAGAAAGTATGAAGATATCTACCGCAGGGATAATCACTCTTAAATTGGGAGTACACCTAGAATCAACGACATCAACCTCATAGGTCATTACAACGCAATGCAATTCACTGAGCTCAATCATCAGCCGAACGTAACTTTGAATGTATCCAAACTATTACCGGGAATCATTAACTATAAGCCGCTATACTACATTACGAATACAACCTACTCTTTTAAACCATCAGCCCTTACTAGTAACTACGGGCATTCAAGTTACGACTTCACCTTGTCCTCAATTAAAGAGGAACTCCAGGAAGTCAAACCCATCAATATTGAAGATATGAGAGTTTCTAATCTTATTATTTACGGGATAATACTAACGACATTGATTATAATAGGAAGTCTATGCTCCATAGCTTTTAAGTTAGGTTTCTTGTGTGACCGACAAAGAAATCTTGTAACAAATCCTCGAGCAAGCTATCGAAAATGTAAGCCAGAGCAAGGAACAAGCAACCAAGCACAACTCGTTGAAGGTATGGACATAATGTTTTAATTGTGTAACTAAAGTGAGGTTAATTATGGGAGCCATCAACAAGACTATATGGATATGTGGGATGGGAGAGTAAAACTGCATTCTAAGATTCAGTCGATGCGTTACCTTCAAAAAAATCTACGGTACAGCGATGAAGACTTCAAGACCAACCAAATAGACGGAGACATCGCTCTTCTATATAATTATTTAATTTAATAATCGAAGTTGTATGTTACAGTCAGTAAATCTGTTAATAAATGATTTCGTCATCAACCGCAAGATTCGCAACCAATGCAATACTGCGATAAGAGACGTACCAAACCTCATGGATCTGCAGAATTTACCTTCCTTATTCCTGGTTACCTAACATTTGAAGCAAAATCTAACTTTTTCTTTTCTTTTCTCATCTATGCTTTATAAGGTATTGCTTTAAAAACCTATATGGGCATGTTCATGGTACAATTTCTTAATGTAATGGGTTATTAAAATATATATATAGTAATAATAGTAATAATATCTTGGGATCTATAGCTGACGCTTTATAATAACCTCTCTTGTTACACATGGTTATGGGTATTGTACAATTTCAAGTATCGAACATAAATTTTTACCATTATTAAAAATTTCAGTTATGCAGAAATATCTACTAACACTCTTAGCAAAACAAGGGGTTGTCAAAACGTATGCAGAAAAAAATATATAAATTATGTTTGGGTGATTGTTGGCTTATTTAAACGAAATTGTCTCTTTTTATAACTACTCATACAAAAACAGGGTATTTTAAACGGTAATTAATCGTGACGTCTTGTTCGATAAGAGCCAACCCTTTACGTTTCGTCTTAATTACCTCACCTGTCCACCAAATCTGTAGTCACCTGACTTTGATGCCCCTAGTCCTTATACCTAGTTCCGAGTCCCGAAATAGGAGACTCCCCCTCCCAATGGCACTGCCCAACTACTTCCTCTATTGTATTCTACCTTCGATCCGCCACTTATTCGATCACCATATCGATCCACCCTTCTCTAGTGATCACAATTTGGGGAATAACTACTCATGATCTTCTGAATGGTTACTCTCTCATTCCTGGGGACTTATGTGGTTATCTCCCCTTATCAAAGAGTCATGATGTCCATCCAACCACCGATAAGCCGAATGTGCATTGGTTCCCCAGAAAAACTAGAGCACTTACGGTTGTAATTCACCCCTTCCTCCATTAGCCCCGTAATTACCAAAAACAGCGAGAATATATAAAGAATAAGTCGTCTCTATTGTGCAGCTGGCAGCTGGCCGCCGCTTACCATCGCCGTTTGCCGCCGAGTTAAGTCAAACCTGCGTCTTTTTGCCTTTTTCCTATAATATCGATCTAATCGTTCTACCACCGTCAAGTAAAACTGGAAATTCCAATAATTATCTAAACTCTTTCACTCAGTCTTGAACGTCCAGTCTAATAGTTTAACATCTTTCCAACGAATTAAGGTGCAGCTTAACTCCAAGTCGCGAATTCTCTTTACGTATTTAAAGAATAAAGAAGATTCTAATTCGTCCATAGAGTCGTTTAATTATCAAATCCGGTATTTAATTCTTGGCCATATTTTTTTGAAGACGGGGCCTTGTTTAATGATTCTAATTATATTCATAAAAACGGTAATTATCCCTTCGGTTCGGAACTTGCAATCACGAGAATAGTGCGGGTTGAATTAGAAATTGCCTAACCTTCTGTGCAAGTGTTAATTTATCTCCCGAAAATCAGTGAAAGTGAATTGTGAACGCTCCGGTGCCATTTGAAAAAGACCAAACTCAGCGTAATCACCTCCGGTCTACGCCAATCAAGCGGGTCCAACTCGCCACGGGGTGTCCAACCGATTGTCCAGCTAACACTGAGCTACAGCAGCCATCACCTGTTGTATTGTAACAACAAACATCTTGAGACTCAATAAAACTACCTGTATCTGTAAGTCCTGACATTTTTATTTTAACATTAAGAAAAGAATACATATTCCTGACCCATATCCATGCTCAGCACCGAATAACGTGGTCCCCGTTACTCGAGTAAAGGACTTAAGTGTCTTGACTCGATATTAAGGGACTGTCGTATGTCAATTCTGTCTGGATGTTATGTCTGTCTGGACGTAACACTGACGCCTCGTGCATTTGCAAATCTCAGTGTTTTTCAGTAATCAGTTGCGCTCTCATTTTATAATTCGTCTCATATTGCTTTATTTCATTTACATTCATCATTTTGCATATTATTTTTGCTCTTATAAAATTATCTCAGTGCATTAAATTAATTTAGCTTCCACCGCGTGTACCGGTATAATTCCCGCCGCGACGCCATATTGGCCACGTGTGGCACGCGAGTGTAAATTAATTTAAATAAATACTATAAACAATAAATTAGTGCTATTCTCATCATAAATAATTCTCATTAATTGTATGTAGTGTAAGTAAAATATTTATTGATAATATTTACGCAATTTCAGTGTTAAATAAAATTATTACTACCCGACTAATTCACACACACCAGATCCTCTCATTCTTATAATTAATTAGTTATTAATTATTTAAACAACACTAATCTGGTTACAGTGGTATTAAGCTTTGTGTTAGTTTTATAGTGTTAGAGTCACTCATACATTTACGATGCCGCTCACAGACAGCAAGAAGGACGATGAGTTCATGGATGCCAAAGCAGTGATTGTCAACTCACTCAAAGCATCTAACTTCAACCCAAAGCAAGTGAGTATGTGGTTTGCGTGACTTGAAGCTCAATTTATGATCCATGGCGTAGCAACTGAGAAAGAGAATTTCAACCACGTGGTCTCTCTCATTGATACAAAGTATGCATGTGAGGTTGAGATTCTTATCATCAACCCACCAACGATCATGCCATACACCGAGTTAAAAGCTACGCTGATTGAATATTACTCAAGCTCCGATGAGGCCAAACTACGTCAGCACCTAGATGGTGACGCAATCAGTGACTGATCACCATCACAGTACCTCTATTATCATGAATCACTTGCGCTGATCATCAATGACGCGGTCCTAAAGGCAAGATGGCTATCAGACTTGCCCAAAAAGACGCAAAAATTTCTAGCGATCTCTCTATCGACAGCTACCATCGACGAGTTAGCCAAAACTGCCGATAAACTACATGGAATGATTCGGATTACTCATGCTGTCGCTATTGCTTCATTATCATCTTCGCAGGAGACGATGGCACTGCAAAAATCAGTCACTGAATAATCTCGACAGGTAGCAGCAATAGTGACATCTTTCAACGAGAACCGCGGCAGATTATCGGGACGAAGACAAAACAAACGCCTGTGCAGCAAATCAAAGCCACGCAAGTTCGATAGAAGAGTTATCTAATATTACCACACCAAGTTTGGTAGAAACGCGTCCAAATGTATGCCGGGCTGAAAGTTTGCGGAAAACGCAAATGAGAGTCTCAAGTGGTAGGAAGCGACTCTCTTGCATGTTCTAACCACCTGTTCGTCGTAGATCTAACCACCAACACACAATAACTCGTGGATTCTGGTTCAGATCTTTCATTTTATCCAGACGGGTGGATGAAATGCAAGCCTACGCCAGTAGGATATCAACTTCACGCAGCGAATTTCTTGCTGATTGAAACATATGGGTGCATCACAATCTAGTTAAACCTCAGCTTACATCAAGAGTTTACGAATTAAGAATTATCATCGCTTACGTCACGAAACCTATCATCGGCGCCGATTTCATAAGTCGTTGTTACTTGTTAATCGACCTTAAACATAATCAATCACGTGACGGCCCCACAGGTCTCCAACCGCGCGTGGATTGAATATGCTCGGGTGCAAAGTCTATCAAATTAGTAGAAAGTTACCATAAACTGTTATCAAACTACACGGCTATAACTCGAATGGAATGAATCACTTCAGCAAGGAAGCATTCGACAGTGGACCATATTAAGACGATACCTGGACCTCCAGTATTGTGCAAGCCACGACACTTTACATTAAATATCTTAAAAATTGCGCAAGAAGAATTTCGCAAAATGGTTCAACTTGATATCGCACATCCTTCAACTTGTCCTTAGGCATCTCCACTTCACCTTGTACCCAAGAAATCTGGAAACTGGTAACCATGTGGTGATTATTGACCATTCAATGCACACACGATACACAACAACTACCCGGTCCGATGACTCAACGATTTTACTGCAACCCTACGCGGTAAAAAAATTATTTTTAGTCCTAGATTTGGTTAGAGTCTTCAAACAAATCCCTGTTACCTAAGAGGGCATTGAAAAGACAGCTATCCTCACATACTTTGGCTGGTTCGAATTCCCATGCATGACGTTTGGACTTCGAAATGCTGCGCAAACGTTCCAGAGTTTCATCGATGGAGCCACATGAGACCTGCTGTTTGTCTTTCCATACATCGACGACGTGCTCGTAACATCAGAAAATGATGAGCAAATCTCGAGCATTAAAAAATGTTATTTCAGCGCTTACAAGACTATGGACGTGTCATCAACGCAGCCAAATCGATGTTGGGTCAGCACGAGGTCAAATTTTAAGGCCATTACATCAGCTAAAAAGGTATCGAGCCATTGCCCGACAGAGTAGACGCAATCATTCACTTAAAAGTTCCTAGTACGATCTCTGCATAACGTTATTTTCTAGGTACCATAAATTCCTACAGGAAATTTATCAGAAATGCTGCAAAAATCCTTTCATCACTGAATAAACTGGTCGAAGGGCCAAAAGTCAGAGGATCAACGCTGATTCTTGAGACAACAGAACTTTGACAAGCCTATGAAAACGGAAAGCAGGAATTAGCCAACGCTGCAACAACGTAACCTGGGCTGTTTTCTCTGACGCATTAAACATAACCATCAGTGTAGTTCTGCAACAACTAGTTGAAGGACAATGGTACCACTTGCATTTTTCAGCAGAATACTACAGCCTTCCATTCAAAAATTGTCGAACTATAATCGCAAACTTCACGCCATCTACGAAGCTGTATCAAAAGAGCGACCATTCGATCGCAGTTTATATGATGTTCCAACAGGTAAACCGAGTCCATACGTTCCTAGTCAACTTCGAAAGAAAGTTTTTGACATTTTGTACTCACTGGCACACTCTAGTAACAAAGTGTAAGAAACTAGCAAGCAAACGCTATGTTTGGCTATCAATCTAGAAAGATTGTCGAGAATGGGCCAAAGCTTGCATAACTTGTTAGTGAAACAAGATCTATCGTCACGTGTCATCACCTCTTTCTTATTTTGAACTACCGGCGCAACGTTTTGAGCTTATACATATCAATCTAGTCTCTCGACCGGTATCTCGCGGCTACCAACGCGGCTTGACGTCGTATCATCTTCAATTCAATGGACTGGTAGAACGATGGTGGTGAAACAATTACCAGCAATGAGTTTTTGCGACGCTTAGTAGTTTACATCCACAGTGCCAGCATCCATCGTTCTGGCCCACTTACTGTGTTACCAAAAGTCTTTATAGACAAATCTGAAATTTGGTTCAGCGCCAATTACCATCGGTGGTCAGCCTGGGAAAGAATTCGAGACAATTTTCTCACTTGGTTTAGAAGTGGTGGTCACCAGAGAGGAATACGTACGGATATTCGACCTCCAATTTCGTTACGGAATTCAACCACCTCCGTTTGAAATAGAAAAGATTTTTAAAAGTAAGAAATTTTTTACCATCTTAATGTCTTTTGTCACGTAGCAATTCAAATATGAATCGCTGCGCATGTTTTCCCGTCTCGCCGTAAATTTAACAACACCTCCTAGCTAAATAAAAGCGCAAGTGTGCATTTAATTATTATAATATTTTATTCTTTAAATACTTATATAATTCTGATTAATTATTTAATTATCGTTTATTCATAAATTCATTGATATTATTGGTTATCTATATTTATGTTTCAATACTTATTTTGAATTTTATGTATTGAATTGATATTTTCATTGCAGTCATGGGATAAAAATCGATATTTTTCTCCAGCCACGTTGTGCACTGAATTAATTATTATTTTATTGTTGAAAGAGTTAATAATTATTATGTTTATGATTATTGATAGAAAAGATTATTTAATCTATTATTATGATATAACTCAGGTCGTGTGACAAATTCAAATATTTTATTTTAATTAATGAAAAAGTCTGAGGTCATTAAAGGAGAACACGTGAGTGATACCCATCCCTCGGAAAACCGACGTGTGAAATAGTCAGAGAGGACTGAGCTATTGTAAAGGTAAGACGTGTTGTTGTCCGTGATTTTCAAGTAAAATTATTCTAGCCCAGTTACCGTAATAAAGTAATTAAATATTAAAGAAAGTTTGATTTGTATTTTGTTATATTAAGTCGAAAGTATAGTTTACATATTATTTATAATTGAAAAGTTCCAGAAGTAAATTATTGTCAACGCCGGTAAGTCAATTGCATTTTCATTTGTTGCATCAGCTATCGCTGGACCCTCGTTAGCGTTGATCGCGATAAATAATTGATGAATAATTGAAACTGAGTTATTATTATAATAAGAAGTTGAATTTGAAGTTTTTATTGTTGAAATAAGTTATATATATTGGGCGTATATCCCAGAGTTTGGTGCATACGTACGTGGGCGCGTCGAATAAATTCCTTAGCGGATTAGACAAGGATAGCGTATTTGGCTCCTTGTCTTACAATAATACTTAATATTTTTTTTTTAGCTAAAATTTATTTTATAATTTAAAGTTATGCAACCCAGTGTTGTCAACCGTATTTTGAGTACCCATGTCTTTCTCTCAAGGTAAAGAGAAAAGAAAAAAAAAATTTCCAAGGAACGAAAAACAAAAAAAAAACCCGAGTAAAACGTAAAAATCAAAGTACAAAAATTCTTGTTTTATCTCGTTTTTCGGAAAATTTTTTTTTGCTTTTCTCTTTACTTTGATTTTACTGAATAACTAACGCAAAAATGAAAAAAAATCGAAAAAAAATTAATTTTTTCACTTTGGTAATGATTACACAAATTAAGGAACAAAACTTGTTCCTTTAATTGTTTTCTAAAACTTTGAGCCATCGGCCCGGACAAACAGTTTAATGGATCAATCTGAAAATTTCTAGGGTTTTTAAGGGTACGTTAAGCTGTTAAATCAATTGACAACATTAACCTTTCCATCAATATTGGCAAAGGAGCGATGAGTTGACTGAAAAATCAGAAAATGGCCATTGTTTAAGGGTTTTTCAAATTGATAGTAAGGATGAGAGTAATTTTTTTATTTTTAAATCGAAAATGGAGCTTGTAGAGATTTTATTCAAGTTTTTTAAACTGCCTTTCAAATTACTGTGCAACCTTTAGTTGCTGAGATATCAATAATCAAAGACAAAAGGACCCTTTTTCATTTGAAGGCTGATATCTCAGCAGCAAATTGTCGTACTGAGAAACATAAAAAAATCAAATTGTAGATGAATAAATTTTAAACAAGACATAAATTGGTTTTTTCGAAGAAAATTTTCCCGGCCCCGTAGACCTAAAAAACAAAACCAAAAAATTTAGAAAAATTTTGTCATGAGCTATTTTTTATGATTCCGCAAAAACCATGGCTCGAAAATCTTTAGACTAGAGATTTCAAGCTTCAATTTGCTTTTTTTCATTTTTTCGATACGATCATTTTTCACGAAAATACAGCCTTCCAAAAATCACTAAAAAATTTATAAAATTTTTTTGTTCCTTTAATTTTTTAGATAAGTGTAATATAGTAAAAAGAATCCAGTGATAACTAACCTTTGTTTATTTATCTCCTGGATATACTTGAGTAATAATTATTCGTTATTATTTTTATTCATTATATTTATTTAGTTGTCTTTCCGCTGGTGCATACATTCTCGCTCAAGATTTTGTCCCGTGATTCCTCCCCTGAGTATTATTTTTGTCCGTTTTTATAAAATGGGCTGGCGCCCTCGGGCACTAACCCAGCCTGACGAGCTGGTTCAGGCACATTTTTATTTTATTTATTATTTTCAGTCATATTTATTATTATTATTTATAATTTTTATTACACGTGGGTGACGACATATGAATTCCGGGTTTTATTCGCGTCTCCGTCGCGAAAATAAAAACGGTTTACGTTATACTTTTAATGATTTTTAGTTACATAAATCGTTTTTTGTAAATCTCATACTGTTTAATATTGTGTACAGCATTGACATGTCAAAGACGTAAGTTTACAATAGTTTAGTGGATATGTTCCCGAATAAAATCCATACTACTGAGTTAAAGTATCCCTCTATTATAATAGACATGAATAATCTGTGACGCCAAACTATTCGTAACGAGATTAGTCGAAAGCAAAAAAATATATGTAAACGACACGAAAATATACATTACAATAGATATATAAAAAACGCGACACGCGCGCGCTTGCGCGCGGACGTAAACTAGTGAGAATCTAAATGAGATGATTTTCATGTTAGGTGGGATAAAAACGATAGATTGTCTTTTCCAGAGGTGCCATGTTGGATATTTCAGGCTATCGATGAACCAGGCACAACATATTTCAAAAGTAAAAATTATTTACTCCAAGCCCTGGTTGCCAAGAATGGGCCTTCACCGTTTCATAATCCTCGCGACAGTGGGAATAAGGGTTCGATACTGGCTTTATCTAGAAATGATTGATTATTTATGGTTTTTGCGCTACTATTATATATGCGCTATTATTAATTATTTAATCCTTCTGCTAAAATAGCCCGAGCTGCACTGAGTGGCCTCAAGCTGATTCAAACTTTGATTTGGCTTGAATAATCAGACCATCTGAATGCTCGGAAAGTTGGAAATTCGTCACGGGCTGGACAAGTGTATAATAGCTTGTTCAAAAATTAATCGTTATAAGTGGAGTAGCCCTTTTCAAGGTATTGATAAGAAGTTGTTTCTCAACACTTATCTCGGTGCGAGCTGATCATAAGTTCAAGAAACCGATACCACGTGGGGCTTTTCCAAGCCTACTTCGGCCAGAGCCTCTTTATTTGCTGAGATGGTAGTAGTGTTTGGCCCAAGAGACGTAGGAACTTGGGATGACTGTGGTAAGATATCACGCGCAATGAGGATTTTCGATTATACCACCGGTTAATGTCCACCTTAGTCGTCACTCGGTTATAGTTTTTGACTAGGCGTGTTGTCTAGGGCAATGAGAGGGATAGCCCCGCAACGCGTGTATGCTTGAAAGGGCGAGAAAACGGACTCCCGTAAAACGGGGGTGGACCGGTCCCGTAAGGTTAAGGGGTTACATGGGTTTCGTGGGTTCAAAAAATCAATTTCTTTTGCTCATTGATTTCTACAACATCTCAAGAATATTGTCCTAAATTTTCAAGTCGATCCGAATAATAGTTTTGGAGATACAACCTTTGGAAGGTGTGCACTCCAAGTCAGTTAAAGAAGGGTCAGCGCGCCTCAGGTATAGTGAGGAGCTGCTCGTCTATTGTTTGTCTGTCATTGTTGTATATTACTTTCACTTCCTAAGGAAAACTAGTTTGAAATATTTTATTTAGTGATTACTTCTTGAAGGACGAGGTTCATTTGAGGTTATCTCAAGTTTCTATCATATAATTTATTAAAAACGTGGTATTATTTGTGGTTATCTAGTGTCATTTGTGAAGTCGATAAACAATGCATAAAATTTCAAGAAAACAGTTAACCCTTGGAGCTCGTAGAAAAGATAGACCGAGAAAAAGGAGACAGTCCTTTAATCCTAAAGATCCGGAAACTGATGATAGTTCCTTCATGAGCACCTCAGCAAAAAAATTTAAAGGTGATGATAAAGAGCACGTGCCAGAAGAGGATACGCTCCAATATTCAATTATAGATTTTGCCTTGGTTTTCTCAACTCTCTCATCGTTTGTGCGGTGTTCTAACATCATTGACGATGAAGATGAAGATCAATTGTGTAATGGTAAAGTACAATTTAAGCAATGTTCGAAATTTGGTCTGGGATATAAAATCGTAGTAGAATGTGAACGATGTGATCCAAAATATATTTTATCTTGTCAAAAAATCGGAAGAATGTATAAATTAAATCGCCGGTTCATTTTTGTTATGAGAATATTGGGCTTAGGGCTCGCCGGATGCAAGAAATTCTGCGGTTTGATGGACATAAGCAGTTCATTTTTAAACCAGTCTACATACGATTTTTATATTGATAAAATACATGAGTGTATTGAGACAGTTACTCAGACTCTATTCTCATCTGCTGCTGAAGAAGAAAAACAATTTACAAATATTGAAAACGATTTACAAGATACGACAGATGTGAGTGTTTCCGGTGACGGTACCTGGAAGAATATTGCGGCATTGGTCGCTGCTTGTATCTTCAATGAAGGAACATCAGCTTCATTATTGATTATGCACGGTATGGATTTAAAATTAGGCCAAAACTCCCACGAATATGCCCGAATTTCGGATGAAAACCGTGTGTGCGCAGCCGAAAAAAAATCTGCGAGCGAGACTCGCGAAGCCAGAATCCGTCATCGACAGGAGCAAAAGGATGCCCTGGACATTGCAACTGCTGCAGGATCTTTACTTTATGGCCCAGGAATCGACGATTCACTGTGTTACAAAAAACATTTTTTTTTCCACTTTTATTGTTACTCAAAACTTTAAACGCGTTTTTCTCGGAACCGTGTTTTCAAAGTCGGTTGTCAAATGTTCTCGGAAACTACTCAACCGATCTTGATGAAATTTTACAAAGGTGTTTGAGATACAATTTACTCGTGCTTGGACGAAGGATTTTTTTTTTTCAATTACAACTTTTTTAAAAAAAAACAAAATGTCAAGCAAATTTGACCGAAATTTTCATTTTTTTGGAAAAATGCCTGGCAAAATTCCAATTTTTACTTTTTTTTTCTTTCCTTCGTTCAAGCACGAGTTTATGGTCTTAACTAGAACACTTATCTTTGTTTTTTACATTTTAGATAATTTTGTCAGGAGTTATGCTGACAACGCGGACGCACCTTTTTTCCGAGGGGTCACCGGAAATGACGTCACCATGAAGGAGTTTTAATTTTTTTTTTTTGAAAATTTCAGAAATTATTCTTTAAATATGTATTTATAAGACAGAAAGAAGTTTGAATTAAATAAATAATTTTTTACATAGAAAAAAAAATATTGAAAATAGGCCTTTTTTACCCGACGAAACCCATGTAACCCCTTAATTATTTAATCTGCTGAAATATTGATTTTCGAAGCCATGGCAATTGAGTCCGACCACTTATTTTCAGGTGATCCTGCATCATCGTATTCGCAATAAAATTATCTTTTATTTAAAAAAAAAAAATTTTTTTTCAATATAAAAACTGATAGACGTTAGTTACAATAATTTTCTGGCGTATTTTTCCGACTGATCACGAATCTAAAGTCAGAATTAGGCGTCAAACTGCAAGTATTCGAGAAAAACCCAAAATACTAATCAACATCACGATTCAGTAATTTTTTTCGCATGATATCATTATTACGAGGTTTCCGCTTATTTTTCCCCATAGTATCCAACCGTAATTTGTAATTGCATAAATTCATTGACTATTGTGTTTCAGTTAGGCCTGGCGCAGATGCGATAGATGTTTATTTTTTGTTTCTGAAAAAAATATGAAATTTGTAAATTAAATCGGTACATTTACCGGCAGCAACCTGCTACTATGGATTGTTCGGACTACGATGACAACTGCCTTTTAATGGAATATGTAAAATGATTCGCTAGTCAACATTTCGTGGTATCAAAGCCACTGAAGGTACACTGTTGCAAAAAAGCGCTAGAATATGAGAGTGATGCCTCAGTGTATTCTACAACAAGTTGACAATGTCCTCGTCAAAGTCCGAAAGCCCCCATACTTAGACTTCAGGAGGTATGAGGGTGGTCACCCCTAGGGTGGCTAACTTACTTGCAATCGGGCCAGATATTCTAGCATAAGGAGTTTGTTTATTTTAATGGATTGTGACGATTGTTCTACTCGATATTTTGCTGGAACTTCTAGTACTTGTGACGATCACAAATGTTTTGGAAATCCCAATGTTTTTTGCTTTGGTTTAGCAAAATACATAGGGGCAAAGACCCTAAGACGCTAACAGATAGATTCGTGACTGTATGAAAAATGCTTCGATATGAAAGTTTCTTTTCATCTCCAAAATTGGATTCTTAACTCTGTTTGTGCTTCATGTTATAATATGGTTAACCAATCTGAAAAACATTAGGTTGAAGATAAACTTAAATTTAAAACTCCAGTCATATGGAGGAAATCACTTGATTCGAACGATTGCTACTTTTGCACGATAAATGTACAGGCTGTGGGTCGATTGCATAAGGAAAAAATTTCTTACCCTTCTGTGTCAAGAATGCAACAACCAGTAGTAAACTTTAATGAAAGATATAGAAAATGACGTGTCATGAGACAGTTTGACGAGAGGACTAGATATAATGCAAAACAAAAACACTGTGACAACTATGATAAAAAACTTTCAGACTTCAGGTTGCCGAAGTCATTTGAAGTCTCATTTTCTTGGAAAACGAATCAATAAAAACATTAACGTCATTCAGAAAAACTGCTATATTGTGATTTTTATCGGTTTTTTGGGGTTTTCTCGAATATTTGCAGTTCGACTCCTAATTCTGACTTCAGATTTGTGTTTAGCGGGAAAAAAAATCACCAGAAAACTATAGTGTGACACTTAGCACACACCACTTTTTTTTGGACCTGTGTAATATTTGCTCAGCTAGTTCATTTTATTACGAAAAAAATGTATTGAAGATCCTTATTCATACTAAGATTTTACTTTAAAGGAAATGATCAAAGGAAATATGATACTCACTTTTCTAAATTTTTCAAACGTGAAGAAATTTCATCCAAAGACTTCTCAATTTTACTAAGCCTGTATGATTCTTCAGACGAAATATTCCGTGTACAAAGCTTACGACCAAGCCATCTAAATAAAGAATTATCTAAAGAATGTGTGCTGATGGTTCTAACATTTTTAATTTTGTTAGCTGTATTTTCCCCTTTCATTTGCAGTTCACTTGAATCCTCTTGATTAATTAATTTAGATTCTCTAGTACCCCAAGTAACATTATGAACATTGAACAGAGAATAAATAATTAATAACATATACATAGAAGGTACTGTAACATAATAAATGACGCCACACATGAGGCAAGACATTTCTTGTGGATGTAGTATTCCAGCTATTATAAGCTGTCCTGCTACAGCAATAAACAGAATCGTACTCGGTGCGAACCATCCATCATCTGCAATTTGAATCATTATCCCCACAAGAACAACGATCATCACTAATCCATAAAATGTCGAAATGATTGCAGCTATAATAAGTTGAACGTCAGGCTTACAGACAACACAAACAGTGACGAATATTGCAATCGGTATCAAATTATAGCAGAGACTAGACCAATTATCAATTCTAAATGCGGCAACAAATGCGCCCACAAGCATAAGAAAAATCGTTCCAGGACCAAGTACTGTACTTCCTACGAAAATAAAAAAAAAGGATATTTATAATTATTTGTTCTGAATCAATAACTTAACAGCATATCGAATAAAATCAATTGACAATTCAAAATGTTTTATTATTAAAAGAATAAAAATTTTAGTTTCTTTGTACCATGCGTTACTGTGATATATATTGTAACATGATGAAAAATTCTACATCGACTCGTGGTTTTAAATGAGTTAAAGATAATAAATAGTTACCCGATGAGCAAATTCTAGTGATATCTAGAATCAACTTTTTTGACTTCGACCGAGCAATCGATCCACTGCATGGATTGAAACGAGAGATCCGGGATAGACTCCGTATTGAACGGCCACGTTTTTGTATTTGAACAATTCAACTCCGACCAACAACCAATTTCGACCCCGATTATTGAACAATTCAATTTACGCCGTAAGAACAATCCGAGTAAACAACGAACAATTTATCGTGACAAATAAATTCCGAGCGAACAATAAAAACCGCCTTTCGTGAACAAGCCGAAGCCTCGGCGCGAATCTGAACAAAGTGTACGAGTGAAATTAGTATTGAACAAGTGAACCGTAGTCGTGTAATAATTATTAATTAAATAATTAATTACGCATAATAATTTTATGATAGTGCAATTGCACGCGTTATCAAAATAAAATATTATTTTATATTTTATTTTATTTCATTCGAGCAATTCTGAGAATTACGGATTATCCGTGTCTCCTTCGTTGCGGCAGTAGAGTCTTGCCGTATACAATATGCTGACGTCACTCGTCAAGTATTTCGGCGATACTTACAGTGTATGTGTGTCTCCGGACAATAAAATAACTGATTATTATTTCGTGAACCGATTGTTTTTTTTTTTTTTAATACGAACTGATTGTGTGTTTTGATCAATTACAATTTCTACGAGCAATTTTTTTTTCTTTTTTTTTTGTTTATATCGAGTCAAGCCGACCACGGCAAAGTATATTTTGTTTTGTAACTGATAATTTTTATTTGTGATACCGATCAATTATTGGTTCTGTTTTAATACACGAAATTTTTTTTTGTTTAATTCTGATCAATCATTTACCGTAATCTTAAGTGCCTGATCTTTCTCCGATCCGCCACCCTGAGCCGATTAATTGTTGATACTTGTTTATTTGGTGATTCTGAAATCACCTGGCCCCCAACATATTAAATTCTAAACAAGGTTGCCAAATAGTACGTGTACTTGGACTTCACTCCGGTAGATCACCGGTTGTGAAAAACGCGTTACAATATTTATAAATCTATGAGCAGATCCATTACTTTTCGACGAAAGTGTGGGCGCGTGGGTCAACAATTTGAACGCCGATTTTTTTTTTTTTTAAAGTAGATTTATAAAAGAAAAAAAACCCCAGGATTTTCAGTTTGATGCGATCAAATCCAGCCGCTGAAGAATTTTTTGGAAATCGAAAAAAGTTGGTTTTTTAGTCATTTTCAAAAATTCATACCTGAGCTCCTACACAACTTAGAGCTTCGACTAAGACGGCATTTTTCTCTGTCAACATTACATTTCCAAAAAAAGAATGCCTAATTGATTTGAACTGCATTTCGTCATAGCTGTGGGCTTCTAACTGAGCCACTGTTTAAATAATTTTTGTCCCATTTTCAAAGTGCTCTCAAATCTGCAATTTTTTAAGCAGAGAGATGATCAATGGCTCAAATTTTTTGTTAAAGTATGATTTATCGATTTCCAGCCTATTTTTTTGTTAATTGCTGCTATGTCTTCGGAATTTAGCCACATAAAGCTCACCGATTTCTTAAAAATCACCGTTTTTAGATACTGACAACTTTTTTTCTGTCAGCTCGAAATTTTTCAAAAATTTCAGAGATTACACATCATTCTAGTGCCAAATAGCCCTGAAAACTTCAATTTTGGTTTTGTCCTGGCTTTGGAGCTATGAATTTTTTAAACTGTCGAATTTTCAACTTTATATGATGTTTTTCGGACTTTAATCATCAGTTTTATAATTTTACGGTATCAATTGATACTTTTTCGAAATGTCACAGGGAAGAAAGAGGCTAAACGGTTTTGTCTTAAGTAAAAATACGTAATCAAGACGTCTGATTTTTTTTTACGAGTTTTATTAGTTGTTCTTAACTTATTTAAGTTTATATATTTTTTTGCATTCATCATACGAGTTTTGACAACTGAGGTTAATATCTAACTATAATACGAGTTGCTCACTTAGTGTTATGATCGAATAAAACATTACAGCAAAAAAATTAATATGGTTGTCTTAAAATCCTAAACCACACATTAAACACATTATATTTAGTTGTTTAAAATCAAAATTTTGAAAAAGTACTTAGGTATATTCACTTAACCTGTTTAGAAAATCTCATAGAATCCAATAGATTCTCATAAATTCCTTGTTTATAAACGTAAACAATGAAAGATATGATAACTGTTGTTAAGTACAGACTCTTTGAAATATTATTTATAATAAATGGGCGGGAAATTGACAATGAGACGCAGTACGTTATTGACTAAAATGAACAAGATATAATTATTGTTGAAAGAGTAAAAAACTCATTTTGAATATAATTTGTAAAATACATAAAAAAACATGAATTTGTTAATAATTCGACACAGAAAAAAAATCGGACGTCTTGATTGTTTATTTTTACTTATGACGAAATAATTTAGCCCCTCTTTACTATGAGATTTCGAAAAAGTATCAATTGATACTGTAAAACTATAAAACTGAAGATAAAAGTCCGAAAAACATCATATAAAGTTGAAAATTCGACCCAAAGGCAAGACAAAACCAAAATTGAACTTTTCAAGGCTATTTAAGAATAGAACGATGTGGAATCTCTAGAATGTTTGGAAGACTTTGAGCTTGTAACGGGTAAAATCGGCTTTAATTTATTTATCAAACAAAATGAATAAAACTAGTTCAATGAAAGATTCAAATAATAAACAAACAAAGTATAACATTTACCCCTTTTGCTTGGATTCAGCTTGTCGAAGTCCGGGGTTGAAAAGAGGTCTTCAAAAAGACACAGATTTAAACAAAATGATAAACAATACTTTATTTAAGCAATTTACATTGGGATTCGAGTCCCGTTCTACTACCTTTACAACACGGTTTAATTATTTATAATCACGGTTTATTTTCATAATTAATCACGGTTACGCGATCGAAATAATGACTTCTCCGTCGTTCACACTTACAATACGCACACACACAAATTTACGCGGACTACTGACGCGGATATACCCCCTTCCGGTTGCCTCGGAGGTGTATGGTCGACTTCCCCGTCAGCCCTACACGAATTCCCCTCCCAGAGGGTAAGCGGATGGTCTCCGTCAAAACCCCCACCTACTCGATTAGTTTCACCTACCACCTTTTGGCAGAAGGCCTCGGAGTGGGAATCCTCAACCCTTCCAAAGAGAGTAAAACTTCGCTTACCTGGTCCGGTTGGACTCCCGGTAAAAGAGCTTCCTTCGTCTCCTGGGAATGGTCTTCCTCAAAACACTCTCCTGGGAGAATAAGTTGCCTATACGGGCTTTTATGAGCGCTTCTATTACCTGACCCATCCGCCACAAATATGGAAAGAATAATTTCCATCGCCCTCTATCGCTTTCCGCGAAAGTATCATGGGCAAGAAACAATTTTAAGTCCAAATCGATGAAATCAAAGGGAATTGAAAAAAAGTTATTTTAACGAAAAGTAAAAACGAATTTGAAAGAAAAAGAGTGTGTTTAAGAGTTTAAGTAAACACCAAGTACGAGGAATTTGGTCGGTTGAGCTAACTACTCGCGAGCGAAAGACAGGATAATGAGAGAATAAGCGATTAAAACTTAATCTTTCACATATTATTTCCCGTTTTTCGTCTTATTTCTTATTTCTTTCAATCTTTTGAATTCATTTTTATATCTTTTAATTCTTTTAAAAGATTCACTTGGACACGAAATTCATGTTTTCATTATTTCCCTTTGATCGGGACAGAATAATTTTCACTCGGTCGCGCATTCATATTACATACTTATAAGTGTATGTTTAAATAATTAATATATAATTAATTATTTGATGAGAGGATGAGAGGATCTGGTGTGTGTGAATTGGTGGGTAGATAATAATTTTATTTAACACTTGAGAATTATATTAATAATAAATATAGTAATTTATTTACAATATATACACTGGATGAGAATTTATTTATATGAGATTTAGGCCAAAAACCAGTTTATTTTATTTTATTTTTTGAGAAATCACTCGCGTCCAACACGTGGCCAAGATGGCGACTTGGCGGTAACAATGCCGGTACACGAGGTGAGATGAATTTAATTGAAATAGCACTGAGATTAAATAATGAGAGCAAAAATAATGCAATAAATAATTACTGATAATTATTCTGAGATAAATGCACTAACTGAATTTATGAGAACGCAATTGATTTATTGAAAACACAGCGATTTTAATAAAGCACGAGGCGTACGCAATGAGAATACTTTGCAATAAGAGAGAATGAGAGCGTTGATTGAGTGAGAGAGACGGAGCTTCCGTCTTCTTCATCCCCACTCGAGCGGTCTATGCGGCGAGAATGCGACTAGCGGGGCCGCCTATTATTGATAGGTGATTGACTGTAGTATAGACTATAGCATCGATCACTTATCCGCCGTGAGAATAATGATGAGAGAGCGGGAGATTTGAACAGTGTATTATCACAATAAATTAATCTTAGTAGAAATAAACACAACCATAGTAAATAATGATAATAAATCCTCATAGTTGTAGTAATAGTTTTAGTATATTGAAAAGAAATCACAGTAGTAGTTAAGTAGCATTAAGTAGTCATAGTTATTAGAAGAGAGTAGTTCTTAAGTACAATAGTAGGTAGTAATAGTAGTAATTACGTTTAGTAATAGTCATAGATATAAGAATTAGTCATAGTATTAACCGTAGGATTAATAGTAGTCATATTTAATAATAATAACCCTAGTCATAATAATAGCTCATAAGAAATAGTTAAAAGTAATGCAAATAATAGTAATAGTGAAAATAGTAATAGTGCCGACTAGTAATGAGTAAATAATATTGAGTACAATAATATCACAAAATAAAACTGGCCCGTTCGGTCGCACACCGATTCACCATCACAAGCTGTTAGAAGAAAAATTGTGGATGTCTATAAATAGCAATTCTTAAGAAATCAATCAGCTTCATGTAGCCGTATTTCGAAGACATAGCAGCAATTAGCAAAAAAATAAGATAGAAATCAATAGAGCATACTTCAACGAAAAATTCGAATTCCTGATCATCTCTCTATTCAAAAAATTATAAATTTGAGAGCACTTGGAGATCGGAAAAAAATTATTTCAATAGTGGCTCAGTTAGAAGCCCACAGCTAAGCCGGAATTAAGTTCAAATCAATGAGGTAGTTTTTTCTTGTAAATATAAAGTTAATAGAGAAACATGCCGTCTTGCTTGAAGCTGTAAGTTACATAGGAGCTGAGGTATGAATTTTTGAAAATAACTAAAAAACCAACTTTTTTCGAATTTCCACAAATTCTTTAGTGGCTAAACTTGATCGCATCGAGCTGAAATTTTTAGGATCCTTTTTTTTTTCAAACCGACTTTTGAAAAAAAAAATCAGCGTGATGGAGCGTGAATTTGAAGAGGAATGTCTTGCTGTGTCGTGGATAGTGGCCAACGGAATTATACTCCACAGGGGGGTTTCGGAAGATATTATTTATAAAAAAATTGCTAATACATAGTGAGCTCAGGTCTTTGAGATTTTGACATTTATGTTGAGTACGGAAATAATTTTAAGCTCCCTTTCCATATATTCACGCAAAATGATTGTTAAGAATTATAAGCAGCTGATAATAAAACTTTAATTAATTATGTACCATTGGACAACCATAACATATCGTGGCGGAGCATATAATCATAATAATAATTTCTTAACATCCTATAGAGAATCATTAAATTCATAGCCACCTTCCTATATCAATAGAATTAAATTATAATCGATTAGTAGATAAAGAAAAATAGAATTCAAGATTAGATAAAAACTCCTATATTAACTAGCTAACCATCAGAGGTCAACCAAGGAATCTAACTATTTCACTTCTCCATTGTCTCTCCCTAATACATACAAAAGCGCATAACTTCTACCTTTAATAACTCGACTAATAAATAAAATAATGATTAGCCAAGGTTCAAATAATGATTGCAATTTACCGAATATTTAAAATCAAAAATAGGCATAGCTCTTAAACAACTAACAACAGGGATAAATACCCATTATCCATCGATAGATAAGGAAAAATAGATTATTAATGGCATAACACTTAAACCTTAAACTCAACGGACAATCTTTAATTAGCCACTTAAAAGAAGCCCATCTAATAGCATGAGATTACACCTCATTCTTCCACTAATAAAATTACTACGGCCTGCCGTCTCGCGTTCTTAAGGTTCTTCTCATGACGTATGGCGCAATTTACCTCGTCATTTCTCTCTCTAACCCATATGAATATATCGATAATTTCTATTTCTGATAATGATAAACGAAAAATACCCTAATAACCCGATTTTATATCTTATCTAATCAAGTCAGTAATAATTCCAGATTATTTAATAACTATCCCATACTAAATAAAGATAGGTATAACATTTAAACCACTAATGCTAGGAGAAAACAACTATAATCAATCAAAAGATAATAACGAAAGGATTAATAATCATTAAACACCCATACTCTAAACCTAATGAATAATTTGTAATTAATAAACTTAAATACGATTCATCTAATAACAATGATTTAGATCTATAAACCTTTTTTCAAGGCGTGCCTCATGACTCATCCTCTTACCACTGCTTCTTCTTGTGACGTATCCCGTCATTTCTTTCTTTAACGCATACAACTATATCGATAAATTCTATCTTGAATAAATCGATAAATAATTAAAATAACGACAAACTTAAAATATTATTGTAATCTGATTGTTCATCTTATCTAATCGAACTAATAATAATTCCAGATGACTTAATAATCACCCCATAATAATTTAGAAATAGGTAGAACATTCCAACCACTAACGGTAAAAGGAATTAACTATGATCAATCGGAAGATAATAATCAAAAGATTAATAATCAATCACCACCTACACTATAAACTTAATTAATAAGTCGTAATTAGCAGACTAAAATGACCCCTATCTAATAACATAGGGATCGGCCCTCTTTCTTCCACCCAAAAGAACTCGGATCGCTTTTTTTTTGAGTCTTTGTCATTGTTCTAGAAGTTTCTACCCGAGATCGTCGCGTATGCCTTTTCTCACGCCACACCCTGCAAGTAGCTCAGCTATTCAACTCTGCTTAGTAACATTATTTTTTTGTTCGTTCTAATTTCTAAAGTTTTCGTTTACTATCCTATCTATCGGTAGCGAACTAAATTGAATCTAGGTCACGCGTGTTACCCCTCGCTTATGATGACACCTATGAAAACCGCCGCAAATCGGTCCTCTATGCTCATTAATGGCTTGTATGTGGTGGGGGAAGAATGGATGGAGAAGCGAGGATAAGAGAGTGTCTGAAAGTAATAGAGCGTGCGAGTAAATGGAGTAGGAGACTTGAGAACAGTAGTTGAGGGAAGACCATGAGGGAAGAGAGTTGGGATTCAGGGTCGCTCGAGTACGAGCAGACCTAGTAGTCGAGTTTGGAGTTCTGGAGCGAGTGGTGGTGAGTCGGAGAGCCGCCAAGGTGGGCCTCGACCACACCCTTGATTGATGTCACTTTTGGAGCTTGTGTCTCTGAGTATTGGGCTTTTGGAGCCGTTTGTCGTCCTGATTTACTGCATCATTTATTTTATTTTATTTTATTATTTATCTAGAATTGTGTTAAGTTTTGTGAGTCATCGTCCACGAGAGGTTCTCGATGTCTTATTCAGGTATTTATTTGTTTAATGAACCGAGAGTGCATGACCGCGGGCCATTTGGGCCCTCCGCGTCATCTTTACGGTATTTTATTTCGTTTTCTTTTCTTTATTTTATTTTAATATTAATGTAATTAATCGGCTTCTTCCGCATTGTAAGAACCGCGACCCTCTCTCAACAACCTAGCATACTGAGCGCACCAGGACATGCCGCTACCACCGGTCGCGTCTCTCATCACCAAAGGATTTAGATTTTAGGTTTTAATTTACGTGTATGTTCAGACTGGTTGCCGATACCGCAGAAATAAAAGTCGGCTGGCGCCCGTCAGGATCTGGAGGAGATGATAGAAGTGTCCAGTGGACAAAGTGTAACGTAGTCCGATTTTATGTAAATTGAGTCTGGAGTAATTGAGTAATTTTAGTGAGTAAAAAGTTGTGTAATTTTGTTGAGTTTAATCGAGTCTAATAAATATTTAAGTTACATGACATACTCGACACTAAATAGTGAGGTCCCCGCTACTCGAGTAAATGGCTTAAGTGATTTAACTCAAAATTAAGGGACTGAATAACTTGTGTTCGTCATTCTGGACGTAACACAATACTTTTCAATGTTCAAGACATGTCCTTACGGGAAATTCGACGCTCTACAAAAAAGGTCACCTATGATTTTTCGATAGCTTTATTTCTTCAAAAGTTATTCAAAGTTAAAGTTAGATTCATGATAAATATTTAAATTTTTTAAATTTTTTGACGCAACCATCAACTTAATGGGAAAATTTTATAGAACATTTTTTTGTGGAGCATTTTATTTCCTATAACTTATATCATGACTATTCATTAAGGAGTTAGGGGTAGTCACGATTTTCAAAAAATCGATTTTTTTTTTTTGCATTTTCGTTAAGTGTAATATCTTAAAAATATTCTCTGAAAATTTGAAGTTGATCCGATAATTATTTCTCGAGTTATTCGACAAATAACAAAGAGCGCTCGGGCACTCCAAAACGCTCGGGAGCAGGTAGCTAGCGGAACCTGGCAAAAAAAGGGATTTACATCGTCATTTGGAGTTTCTTCTATAATTGGCTATTTTACTGGAAATATTCTTGATATAAACATTAAAAGTGCTTATTGTAAGCTATGTGAGTATTGGAAAAATAAAAGAAATACGGTTGAGTTCGAGGAATGGTATGATTCGCATGAAAATGAGTGTAGTGCTAATCACAAGGGGTCTTCTGGGAAAATCGAGGTGGATGCGATGATTGAAATATTTCAGCAGTCTGAAACAAAATATGGAGTTAAATATATCAACTACATTGGCGATGGTGATTCGAAAACCTATTCTGGAATTATAAAAGCAGATCCTTACAAAAATACAACCGTAAATAAAAAAGGAATGTATAGACCATGTTCAAAAGCGGATGGGGACTCGACTGCGTACTCTGAAATCTAAACAAAAAGGTCTTGGTGGTAGAGGTAAGCTTACAGGAAAAGTTATAGACAAATTAATTGTGTACTATGGTTTATCTATACGTCGTCATTGCGATTCTATGGAAGATATGAAATCTGCTATTATGGCAACTTTTTACCACTACGGTTCGACTGATGAAAATCCGAATCATGATATGTGTCCAAAAGGCGAAGATTTTTGGTGCTCTTATCAGCGCGCTGAAGCACGTGGAGAGCTTGATACTTATACTCAAGATTATTCTCCCTTACCTCCTGATGTTTTAACAGCTATTAAACCGATTTACGACGATCTCAGTAATGATAATTTACTTTCAAGATGTGTAGGTGGATTCAATCAGAATAATAATGAGAGCTTCAACCAACTAGTGTGGAAAATATGCCCGAAAACCGTGAATACTAGTTATACTATCGTACAAATTGCTGCATACATAGCTACTTGTATATTTAATTAAGGTATACATTCATTATTAATGATTATGAATACCCTAGGACTTGATTGTGGGTCTAATTCCCATCGGTACGCTGAAAAAAAGGATGCTGCACGTGTGAAAGTGGCAGATCAGCGCGCCAACGACAACACTCGGGAAGACAGAATGCTTCGTAGGCAACACCAAATTGACGTTTTGGAAACTTCCACAATCGCTGAAGATCTATTATATGGCCCAGGAATAGATGACTCTGTGTAAGTAATTAAATAATTCGTATTTCTGTACGTAAATCTAGTGTGAAACTTTAAATACGTTTTTCTCAAAACTATGTTTTTTGAACTGGTGACAACTGTAACTCGATAACCGCTCAGTAGATTTTAATGAAATTTATACAGCTTTTAGAATACATAATAAACTCAGGCCTGATCGAAGGAATTTTTTTTTTTTCAAAAATTTCGATTTTTTTAGACCAATTAACTGTTGATTTTTTCCTGAAAATCTAGAAAAAAATTTCCTGAGGCCGCCATTTTGTTAATTTTTGAAAAAAAAAAAGCTTCGATCAGGCCCAGGATTATCTATTTATAAAACTAATTTATTTCATCCGATTGATTTTAGATGAATCTCCAAGGACTTATGACAGTCACCGCAAGGACCTTTTTTTGAAACTGGGTCGAGACAGACAGCTATAACTTTGAAAATTATAAATTTTTTTTTTTCAAATTTTCGTGACTTCAAGTCAAAACATTGATTAATAATGCCATATTATTACTTTTGGAAAATAAAATGATTTAATAGCAAAAAAAAATTACTGAAAATTCTCATTTTTTCGTGTCTCTGACTACCCCTAACCCCTTAAGCCTATCATGAACACACAATAATTGTTTTAAATCTGAATATACTAAGTATCAGGATAACAAAATTCGCACGTACTTTAAAGTTAAATTGAAATTACTCTGAAAAAAATAATATTATCTCAACTAACTGTAATTATTTTTATAATAATGAGTTAATCATTGAATATGATGGAACCGAGCAAAGCAATCAAATCTACAAAGTGGAATATCACAATCAGGACATTGAAATTTAGTTTGTTCGTAATATCCTTTAGTTGTTCTTTTTTTTTCCTTTAAACATAATGCACATGAACAGTGGAGACCATTAATTTTTATTAATGTGTGTGATTTCAAGTTTTTATCGGGCTCGTTCATGTGCTGTGCAACAGCAATTCTGTGCTTTCGATTAGAAAAATTATGAATCAGTTGCTTTATTTAATTCTGCCGAAATTGTAACTAAGTGATTGACTTAGCTTTACTGGCGTTATAAATAATATGACTATTAATGATACATACATCTAGTATAAAAAAAAATAATATTTCTACCACTTCTTGGATGGACGAGAACTACTATAATAAGTTCTTTTCTGATCTGCGAGATCTACTCTACCTATACGTTTATGATAATTATTCACAGGCAAAGGGCAAGGAATTTCAACATACGTTTTATCTTTTTTTTAATATTTTTTCAACATGACTGTTTCTATAGGATCACAATTAGATGAAAAATCTGTAACTGGACAATTATCCTGCCACACAGTTGCAGTAATGCTTTTCATTTGCATCTGCAAAAAATCACCGTTCCTCAACTTTAAATTATTTGGATTATTAAATTTCGCCGGCCATTCTCTTCTATTTTGTCTAATAGTCGCACAGCCATAAGTTTTATTTTCTTTTAATTTATTAAATAATCTTACTAAAGTAAAAAAATTATCACAGTAGAGATGATAATTCTTTTCACCAAAGAAATCTGACAAACTTGAAACAACTTGATCGCCCAATAATAAATCTTTATCCGTTTCTTCTTTCTCGCCAAGATATGGTTTCGCATCAAGTATGTAGCCAGTTAAAGCTTCAGCTATAACCCAAAATTTTAAGCCCCACGGTGTTGGCTTGTCTTTCATATACTGTTTAGCTGAAAAATTGCCTTTATATGCAATCATAGCCTCGTCTACTGAAATATCCCGATTGGGATGATAAACATATTTGAATTTATCTATAATATTTAATACAGGGCGTATTTTATAGAGTCTGTCATAGTCAGTTAAACCTAACTTCGGCATTTTAGTGTTGTCATGTAAGTGGATATATTGCTTTAACAACTTAAATCTATCACAGGTCATCGCATTTCTGACTATTAGACACTGGATAAAATCAGCCTGAAAGAACATATCTAATTGTGGTAAGGTAACAATTCCCATGTAAATAATAATGCCTATAAATGCTAGTATTTCGGGACCTGTTACGGGTTTTCAGCGTTTATTAGGGCGACCAGCTTCATGTTCTTGTTAGGCGTACAAATTTGTTTGTTCAGTTGTCATTTCATAAAAATCGTCGTCCAAGAATAACTGTAAATAATTTTGTTCAGTACTACCCTTAGTAAGCATATGAAGAGGCCTAGTATACCAGACAAATTTGTCTACTTCTGTTTTCTTTATTTCATTAAGCCATTTAACGACAATATTTTTATCTACAAAAGCAAATTTTTTTGAATCACTTTTTTTTTTATATAGTAACATTCTATAACAATGTGTTACGTTCTGGCTCTAATTAAATTTACATAAAAATTTTAGAAAATTTTTTTTTGAAGTCTCGAATTATTTATTCGCCACGGTGGGCGAATAAACGGTTCGACACTTTTTAGAATCATAAATAAATAATAAATTAATAAATCGTTACTTTGTTGGCGATAACATTTTTATTCATCACCAACAATGTAACGGAAATCTCTTGCGATAAGAGAATCGCCGTGGCTCGCAGATAGTCTAAACAGATGACGACGCATGAGACCCGGGCCACGACGATTCTCTCATAGGAAACCTGAGAAGCAACGTTAACACTTTGACGAATGTACTTAGTCGAGGAGCTGAAGAATCAGGGCAGTCGATCGCGAGATCTCAAAGAGCACGAAACTCTGTACAATTGGCTGACTGATTCTTCTGTCTCCACCGGTTTAAAGGAATAAAACCTAAAATTTAACCTTTACATAAATCTTTTGTCTAAGAACCTTAAAGGGGCGAGCGCTTACTAGCTGTTCCACCCTTCCTTTGCTCAGAGCGCTAATCAGCAGTTCGGGCTCCTTCACCACCTATCATAACAACCTTTATGCCTCGAGGCCGACGAAGCAGGAGATCAGGACGTACTGTACAGCTCGGTCGCGTAATTCAAGGCGTTATCGCGGACCTTACACAAGGTCGACCGAGAATAAGATCTGAGGAAGTCCGTATCGAGCCGGTAACGCTAGTAATACCGCGAGTGGTCGCCAACGATTCGATTGAGATATCAAAATCATGTGCTGTTGAGCCTCCGAGCTCGTGTGTTGTTGAGCCTCCGAGCTCGTGTGTGGTTGAGCCTCCGAGCTCGTGTGTTGTTGAGCCGTCGAGCTCATGTGTTGTTGAGCCTTCAGGTTCTGGCGGTTTGATCGACCAGTTACAATCACTTGTCCTCACGGAGGAGTCGAATCTCCAGAGTTCAGCCTGTTCGACCTCAGACGAGGCACCGAAGGAAAACCCGGTCTTCTGGACTGGCATCAGCGAGGGTTGGCAGTGGGTTTCTGTGGACGTTCCATCCGTCCATCCACTCAGTGGAAGCATCCCATTACACGACCCACGGTACGGGTACTATTCTGAGGCCGATTTCAAGGCCACCGGCAGAGACGCATACGCACCGGCGGAGGAGAAGAAGTTACTCAAGAAAGGGATTATTTGGGCCGACTTATGGGGCCCATAATTTCCACCATGGTAAGTGACTAAACTTTTTGCATAAAATAAAGGAAGGTCAACAGCTGACGCACCTGGGGTCTATCGAAACCCTAACGACGTCAACCTGGTCAAATGAAAAATTATTCTGTCTGATAATAGATAAGCCAGAATGTAACAAATGTTTCAAGAAAAAAAATTTATTATCGATCTACAGCTATTTATTTCAGTTATAATTTCATATTGATAAACTCATTTGTTACCTTCAAAATTATAATTATTATTATTATTATTAATATTATTATTATTATTATTATTATTATTATTATTATTATTATTATTATTATTATTATTATTATTATTATTATTATTATTATTATTATTATTATTATTATTATTATTATTATTATTATTATTATTATTATTATTATTATTATTATTATTATTATTATTATTATTATTATTATTATTATTATTATTATTATTATTATTATTATTATTATTATTATTATTATTATTATTATTATTATTATTATTATTATTATTATTATTATTATTATTATTATTATTATTATTATTATTATTATTATTATTATTATTATTATTATTATTATTATTATTATTATTATTATTATTATTATTATTATTATTATTATTATTATTATTATTATTATTATTATTATTATTATTATTATTATTATTATTATTATTATTATTATTATTATTATTATTATTATTATTATTATTATTATTATTATTATTATTATTATTATTATTATTATTATTATTATTATTATTATTATTATTATTATTATTATTATTATTATTATTATTATTATTATTATTATTATTATTATTATTATTATTATTATTATTATTATTATTATTATTATTATTATTATTATTATTATTATTATTATTATTATTATTATTATTATTATTATTATTATTATTATTATTATTATTATTATTATTATTATTATTATTTCTTTTTAAGTTAAATGCTCAGGGGGTTATCCCCGGTAGTCCGACTCTACCGAGGGCCTCAACTGAGCGCCAAATCATTACTGCTGCGATGCTTCATCAACAAGATGATTAGCATGCGCAGCAGGCCAAGTTTCGTTGCCTAAGTAGACGGAGGGATCCGAGAATTACAGCCTTTTGCATCCTCGATGCCAAAAACTCAACTTGCGATGAGCAAGTTGGGATTTTAGCCAATGCAGATACAAAATTCTGTTTCATCCCTCCTAGGACGCCAACAATGAGTACGACAAGCTTGACACGGTAGCCTGGGTAAAGTTTGCCAATTTCAAACAGGAGATCCTGATATATTTCGTGTTTGTGCTCTTCTTTAACCGTGATGTTATATTCAGCTGGAGCTGAAAACTCAATAACATAAATGTTACGAGCGGTTTTATCAAAGAGCACAATATCAGGTTTATTATGATCTATTTTCCGCGTTGTTGCGAATGGCACGTTCCAATAAATACGGCAACGGTCATTCTCAACAACTTGCGGAATATCTCCTGGCAAATAAGGCAGCACTGGTGTTTTATCGATACCGTGCGTATGTCTAAGGTGGTAATAAAGTACTCGCAGAGCAGCATTGTGACGCTGGACGTATGCACTTCTTGCCAGCACAGGACATGCTGACAAGAGATGCATAAGCGTTTCAGGATGTTGCTTACACACCCTACACTGTGTGTCGGGTAGCTGCATCTGGAGCACTTTTGCACGGTATTCGAGAGTGTTAATTACACCATCTTGGCAGGCAAAAATATACCCTTCAGTCTCGGACATCAGGCCAGCTGACTTAAGGAAGGAAAACGTCAGCTGTTCGGACAAGCCATGTTCACGCACGTGTTTAAAGAACACGCTGTGCATTGACTTATCCATGTGTGTACTGAGCAGTTTTTGTTGCTCAGCGTTGCTGATGACCCTCTTGAATTCCTCCTTAGGGAGTTTAATAAGAGGGTTTACTCTTCCGAGACCAAGGGATTTTACTGCGTACTTTGCTGCCTTATATAAGAACGCTCCCTTATGCGCATTCTCATGCTGATGAACAATTTGCATAAGGAAGTCGTCTTCATCTGCTGTGAAATTGACAACTTCATATGTTAAACCCAAAACCAAACGATCGTGTAGACACTCCAAGCTCTGTAGACCTCTCCCTCCGATGTGCCGGGAAAGATATAATCTGGTGACTGAAGACTTAGGGTGCATGCTCCGATTCATATTCATGACTTTGCGTGTCTTGATATCGAGGTCTTTAAGCTCTTTCCGGGCCCATTTAAGGACACCAAAAGAGTAAAGAAGTACCGGGACAGCAATCATGTTTGTTGCGGAGACTTTGTTCTTTCCGGAAAGTTCTGATGACCAGATTTTCCGGAGTCTCCGCACATACTCGCTGCAGAGAGTCGTTTTGATTTTAGGAAGATCCTGCATAGGACTTCCCTCAATACCTAGATATTTGTACGACTCTCCGGCGTCAAGATGGTCGATGACGCTTCCATCTACCAACTCGATATCTTCACGCACATCAGAGCACTTACCCTTCACCAGATTAACGACCGCGCACTTGTCCAACCCAAATGCCATGCCGACATCCCGTCTATACTCCCCTACGATGTTCAAGGCTGTCTGAAGGTGTTCCTCATCAGGTGCATATACCTTCAGATCATCCATGTAGAGTAAGTGGGTGATCGAATAACTCCGATCAGTTGGTGGGCCCACCGAGTATCCACGAGTACGGCGTAGCGCAACAGATATTGGCAGCAGTGAGATGCAAAACAGCAGAGGGCTCAGAGAATCTCCCTGAAAGACTCCTCTTTTGTACTGTACAACTTCGGTTACACGCTTGTCGTTGCCACATGAAATGTGGAACCGTGTTCACCAAAATTGCATCGTACGCTGAATGCATCCTACTGTATCGCGATTGACCCCAAGGCATTTGAGCAAAAAGAGAATAAGCTCATGAGATGTTGAGTCAAATGCCTTGCGGTAGTCAATCCAGGCCATTGACAGGTTGCGCTGATAGTAGATCGCGTCTTGAATGACACAACGATCTACTAACAGATTCTCTTTGCAACCTGACAGGCCTCTTTTACTGCCACGTTGTTCGTATATCTGCTGCCATACAGGATCTATCACTTCTAGAATGCGATTGTTTAAAATTTTAGTAAAAATCTTATAAACCGCATTCAAACAGGCGATAGGCCGGTAGTTCTTTGGGTCAGACAAGTCACCTTTCTTAGGGATGAGCACGGTTCGCCCTTCTACAAGCTAACATGGAATTGGTTCGTCGCCTCTGATAAACGCTGTAAAAATCCGGGCCAGATGGCTATGGGTAAAAGTTAGTTTCTTCCACCAAAATAAGTTAATGCCATCTGGACCCGGAGCAGCCCAGTTCTTACCATTATTCAGAGCTAAACGAACTTCTTCTACGCTGACTTCAGGGCTCTCTTCATCAGCATTGTCGTTGCGGTGTTGTCGACAGAATGCTTCGAAGTCGTTGAGAGCTGGAGTGTCACGATTCACGTTCGGTTGATCACCATACAACTCGGACCAGAAAGCTTCTACTCGCTCGATCGATGGGGGATCGCCAGAAACAGATGTCTTAGGTGTCAGAAAGCGTGAAGGACTTGACCGAAACAAAAAGTTATCGGTAAGCCGCTTCAGCTTTTTCTCTAGTGACTTTTTAGCAGTCACCAGAGCCCGCAACCTGTTAAGGGAACCTTCTTTGATGTTCAGAAGATTCTTCTTATTCAGTGTGTGATGCTGGTATCGTAGTCCAGCCGCAATGCGGCGGACTTTAGGTGTAAATGCTTTACGAGCATTTACATACTCAATCACACACTGAATGCGGGAGACGTGTTTCCGGAGATCATCAATCTTCAGTGTTAGCTGCCCAATGCGCCCTCTCATCTTAGCCTGAGGCGAAGAAGTATTCCTTCCTGCTGGAGGTAAGAGTGAGGAGGCACCATCATAGACAGCTCGATTGATGGTGAGCAAAGTAGAGTCCCCCTGAATCCGAGTGGATAGTTCGTGGTTTTCCGTGTCAAGTAGATGTTTTGGGTAGTGTATCTTCTTCGAGATACATACTTGCCGTGTGTCAAAATCATTGTTGGCGTCTTCAGAAGAACGGCGTCGCTCCTGATGTAGCTGTGCTGGAAAAGACAGACGGTGAGATAACCGTCTATTAGTTAACAGTGATCTTCGTGTTCGCCGGAGATGAGAGGCATAATCACGTAGGTGTTGTTGTGAAAAATGACTATGGTTAGGATGCATATCGCTCCAGAGAGCATGCATCCTAGCCATATAGCCTCGCCGGTCCGGTTCACTGTTGTAATAGCACATCAGAAGATCAGCTCGTAATTCCTCCGTCCACCTAAATGCGGTCCGTTGTTCGCCAAGGTCGTCATCATTCGGAATCTCGGTGCTCCGCCCAGCTAGTGGGTAGCCCTCATCCGAGAAGTGCCGGTTGCGGGGAGCACTTCTGTGTTCAGGATTGTCTTGAACTCAGTATACTTTACATTGGGGAGTTAGCCCAATGCAAAGGTTGTTGTGCGATTAGTAGGCCAGCAGGTGGGAGGCCAGCCTACATTGCCCACGATGCGCCACGGGGTAAATGAAACCCCCGCCGGCCGCACAACATGCACCGTGGGCATTTATTATTATTATTATTATTATTATTATTATTATTATTATTATTATTATTATTATTATTATTATTATTATTATTATTATTATTATTATTATCATTATTATTATTATTATTATTATTATTATTATTATTATTATTATTATTATTATTATTATTATTATTATTATTATTATTATTATTATTATTATTATTATTATTATTATTATTATTATTATTATTATTATTATTATTATTATTATTTATTTTTGTAAAAAGTCCTGTTTTTGATCTAAAAGTGATTAGTCCTTCGGCTGAAGAGGAGAGCCCGTATACATTTTGTTGGCACCGGGTACACTCAACGGTTTCTTACGTATTTTGAGCCGAGGATCACGAAAATCGGGTCCGTTTTGTTCAAAAGTGGTGCAAACAATTGTTAATAACAATTTAATTGTTTAAATCGGAATAACTCCCGAATGGCTGGTTTGTTGGGGCAGTGTAGAGGAAACAAAATGTTCAGAATGAAAAAAATACACACAAAAAAGGCCATTCAGCAGCCGAAATGGAAGGTAGATTTTTCAATTAATTGATATAAAAAAATAGTTTTATACATACATATCTTGTTAGTGTATAGTCATGATATGAAATTAGACTCGTTTCCTTAGAGTGATGGTAAAAAAAGACCACGATTATTATTGATAGAGAATAAGTGTAAGAAATTTCATCAAGATCCGATAAGAACTGTGGGTGCTATCGTAATGACAAAACAAGTGATAATCATTGGGAGTAGAGGTACATTTGATACATTATAAATAATAAAAGAAATACTTTAAAAATATAAAATAGCAGTGAGATTTACAGGTCAATTTGTGCACAATAAAATACAACTGACAAAACTGGATTATAATGGAACAAGCATAAGTTCTGTGGAATGAAAACCATATTTCCAACATTTTTTGATTCCATCAAAATTTTCAAGGCTATGAAATTATTGGAAGAAATGGTCAAAATATAAAGTTTGAGGTCATAAATTGAAGCTTAACAGTCACGCTTTAAAATACGTTTTGCAGAAATTATCTATGAGTTGTAGTTTTAGAGTTATATGGACTTGAACGTGATTAAGAACGGATTTTTTCGAAAAATCGTAAAAATTTTAAACGGATATAACTTCTAAACTAATCGAGCGATTGGGGCCCATCTTCGAACTTAACCGTAGTAATCACACATAGAATAAGTGTATAAAATTTCATTAAGATCGGATCAGAACTGTAGACGCAATCGTGTCCTCAAAAGTCGGATATATATATATATATATATATATATATATATATATATATATATATATATATATACATATATAAATTTTTCAACGAATGGTATTTTTGAACTTTACTCAACTAATTATGATGGTTTATGATGAAATTCCTTGAAAAATCGACCATGATTACAAATACAAAAGTTAGATTTTCAAAAAAATCTACCTAAAAAGGTATCATAGTAGTTTCTCGTATCTCAGATATTTTGCGAGATAAGACAAAAAAACGAGCGACGCGCTCGGACTTCTCACTCTCGCACAAGCGGCTGCCCATACGCGAGCTCTCTCTCGCGCCAAATCGCGTCAGATGCTTGATAGGCCGAAATTTTTCTACACTAAAAAAGTTTTTTATACTAAAAATGACAGAAAAAATGAAAAAAATCAATAAAATGTCGATACCACCAATCGTCTGCATTTTTCCTGAAACAAATTTCTATCGTATCGTCGGGAGACGTTTTTTTTTTCTGTTAACAAATGTTATAACTAAATAGATTTTTCCAAAGTCCCGATTGGATTAAAAAAATCAATAAAATCTCGATACCACCAATCGACTGCATTTTTCCTGAAACAAATTTCTGTCGTATCGTCCGGAGACATTTTTTTTTTGTCGATTTTTTGAATCCAATCTGGATTTTTCATGTTTATAATATTTGTTAACAAAAAAAAAAAAAACGTCTCCGGACGACAGAAATTCGTTTCAGGAAAAATGCAGTCGATTGGTGGTATCGACTTTTTATTGGTATTTTTTTATTTTTTCTCTCATTTTTAGTATAAAAAACTTTTTTAGTGTAGAAAAATTTCGGCCTATCAAGCATCTGACGCGATTCGGCGCGAGAGAGAGCTCGTGCATGGGCAGCCGCTTGTGCGAGAGTGAGAGGTCCGAGCGCGTCGCTCGTTTTTTAGTCATATCCCGCAAAATATCTGAGATACGAAAAACCACTAAAATATCTTTTTTGTGTATTTTTTCATTCTGAACATTTATTTTTTCTACACTGCCCCAACAAACTAGCCGTTCGGGAGTTATTCCGATTTAAACAATTAAATTGTGATTAACAATTGTTGCACCACTTTTGAACGTAATGGACCCGATTTTCGTGATCCTCGGCTCAAAATACGTAAGAAACCGTTAATTGTACCCAGTGCCAACAAAATGTATACGGGTTCTCCTCTTCAGCCGAAGAACTAATCCGTGGGCACGGAAATAAGTGAAATAGGTTTAATTCATGGTCAAAAGAAATTTTTACTTAGCCCCAGATCCACTACAGCATCTTACAGCAGCTCACAACACAAAAGTGGCCTTCTGGGGGGTCAACCTACCACCAACTTTTTTTTTCCGGGGATTGATTGGCCTTAAATCGATTCTTTATCATCCGTGGGAAATAAGTGGAATAAATTCAATTCATGGTCAAAAGAAATTTTTATTTAGCCCCAGATCCACTACAGCGTCTCACAGCAGCTCACAACACAAAAGTGGCCCTCTGAGGGGTCAACCCACGACCAACTTTTTTTTCCGGGGATTGATTGATTTGGAATCAATTCTAGATCATCTGTAGAAACGAAAATAAGAGAAACGAACTCAATCCATGGTCAAAAAACATTTTTAACTCAACCCCAGATTCACTACAGCATCCTACAGCGGCTCACAACACAAAAGTGGCCCTCTGAGGGGTTGACCCACTACTTACTTTTGAAGTGAAACTTATTTATAGAGGCTAAAATTGAACGATTCGAGGCGGAAAAGGGGAGGCAGTGCCAGAGGAGAAACATTAAGTGAAAGTTTAGAATAAGCGAGAAGGGGAATTGCTTGTATAGCAAGTTTTATATATGTTAAAGAGTGGGGGGAGTTGAGAACAGTCGAGTAGAATAAACGAGTACAGTGCGCATGCGTCGTAATTTAACCACGTTATTCATATATAAATTGTAATCTATATATATATAGCTCTTTATTAATGTCTTATTGTCATTACTTGAAAGTATTGTCAACTGTTTAATAGAATCGAAGCAATTTTCTTCATTGTGGAAATACTCATATATTTTACCATTATTAAAAACTAAAATACCAGTGAGTTTTAAAGACTATAGACCAATATCAATTCTTTGTTCACTGTCAAAAGTACTAGAGCGTATTATTTATGATCAAATTACTAAATATATGGATGATTACAACTTACATGATATATCTCAGACAGCTTTTAGAAAAGGTCTTGGTACACATACTGCAGTTAGTAAAATTGCAGATGATATTAGATTAGGGTTTGATAATGGCAATATCACAGTAGCGGTGCTTTTCGATTTATCAAAAGCTTCTGATTCAGTGAATCATAAATTGCTTTTAAAAAAGATACATTTTCTAAATTCTTATGTTACTAATAGATTACAATCAGTTAAATATAATCAAAAATATCCATCATGGATGTTTAACAGCAATGGTGTACCGCAGGGTAGTGTACTGGGACCATTTTTATTTGCATTGTATATTAATGATTAGCAATATTTTTTATCCTGTAAATATTTGCTGTATGCTGATGACTTCGTGATCTATTTTACATGTAAAGTTAGTAAGATAAATGAATGTATTTCTGGTATTAATATTGAAATAAGTAAATTAATAAGATGGTGTAAGATGGTGCAGATATGCTTAGTATGTTAAATATGCAATCACAGCGTTCATTTGATGCATGCGTAAGATACATACTAGGTATAAGCAAACATGAACATATATCAGGTTTTAGGCGACAATTAGGCTGGCTTTCTATTGAGAATAGGAGGCTATACCTAGTTGGTACTTTAGCGCGCTGATAAGGGCACCAAGAATCTTCGCCTTTTGGACACATATCATGATTCGGATTTTCATCAGTCGAACCGTAGTGGTAAAAAGTTGCCATAATAGCAGATTTCATATCTTCCATATAATCGCAATGACGACGTATAGATAAACCATAGTACACAGTTAATTTGTCTATAAATTTTCCTGTAAGCTTACCTCTACCACCAAGACCTTTTTGTTTAGATTTCAGAGTACGCAGTCGAGTCCCCATCCGCTTTTGAACATGGCCAATACATTCCTTTTCATTTACGGTTGTATTTTTGTAAGGATCTGCTTTTATAATTTCAGAATAGGTTTTCGAATCTCCATCGCCAATGTAGTTGATATATTTAACTCCATATTTTGTTTTAGACTGCTGAAACATTTCAATCATCGCATCCACCTCGATTTTCCCAGAAGACCCCTTGTGATTAGCACTACACTCATTTTCATGCGAATCATACCATTCCTCGAACTCAACCGTATTTCTTTTATTTTTCCAATACTCACATAGCTTACAATAAGCACTTTTAATGTTTATATCAAGAATATTTCCAGTAAAATAGCCAATTATAGAAGAAACTCCAAATGACGATGTAAATCCCCTTTTTTGCCAGGTTCCGCTAGCTACCTGCTCCTGAGCGCTCTTTGTTATTTGTCGAATAACTCGAGAAATAATTATCGGATCAACTTCAAATTTTCAGAGAATATTTTTAAGATATTACACTTAACAAAAATGCAAAAAAAAAAAATCGATTTTTTGAAAATCGTGACTACCCCTAACTCCTTAATGAATAGTCATGATATGAAATTAGGCTCGTTTTTTAAGAGTAAGGGTAAAAAAAGACAACTATTTTCGATAGAGAACTTCAGATACACTCATGCCATAAATTAAAGGAATAGAAAAATTTTAGAAATTTTTTAATGATTTTTGAAAGGCTGTAACTTAGTGAAAAATAATCGTATCGAAAAACAAAAAAAAGCATTTCGTAGCTTGAAATCTCTAGTTTCAACTTATATTCATCAATTTTTTTTAGACCCCCAGCCATTGCGCAAACATGAGAAATACCGCGAGAAAAAAATTTTCTAAATTTTTCCTTTTCTTTGAGAGAGTCCACGGGCTGCGAAAAAAATCGTTCAGCTAAACCAATGCATAGGTCAGATAGCAAATTTAATCAGCTTTAATTTCCATTTTTCTGGAGATTCGTACGATAACTTGTCGCTGAGACATCAGCCTTCAAACGTTTAGGTTTCCACTTATAAAATTGGTGTATTAGCGTACGATGGACGGTGTGGCTCAATAAGTTATAGATTAAATTGAACGGAATATAGTATAGTGCCGGATAGCTCAACTGGTTGAGCACTCGGCGCGATACCGACATGGTCTGGGTTCGATTCCCAGTTCGGGCTATCTATATTTTTCTCAATTTATCTATAAATTGTCTTATTGAGAAGGTTTGCATGTTTAGGTTTCCACTTATGAAATTGGTGTATTACCGTACGATGGACGGTGTGGCTAAATAAGATAGATTAAATTGAACGGAATATAGTATAGTGCCGAATAGCTCAACTGGTAGAGCACTCGGCGCGATACCGACATGGTCTGGGTTCGATTCCCAGTTCGGGCTATCTATATTTTTCTCAATTTATCTATAAATTGTCTTATTGAGAAGGTTTGCATGTTTAGGTTTCCACTTATTAAATTTATAGAAAAATATATATAGCCCGAACTGGGAATCGAACCCAGACCATGTCGGTATAGGGCCGAGTGCTCTACCAGTTGAGCTATCCGGCACTATAGTATATTCCGTTCAATTTAATCTATAACTTATTGAGCCACACCGTCCATCGTACGGTAATACACCAATTTAATCAGTGGAAACCTAAACATGCAAACCTTCTCAATAAGACGTATGTTGATTTGACAAAACATTATATAAGTAATATACCAAAGTAACTTTCACGTAAACAAAGTATAGAAAATTTAATTAGTTTAAGCTTATAATTGTTGTCGCTATTACGATGACAAGACCAGTTGGTGATAGGACGTACAGGTACGATCAAAACGTCATAAATAATGAAAGAAATCCTTTTAAACTATAAAATAGCTGCGAAATTTAGGGGTTATTTTGTTCACAATAAGATACAACTGACAAAATTGTATTGTAATGGAAAATGCATAAGTTATGTGTAATGAACACCATACTTTTCACGATTTTTGATTCTATTAAAATTTTCAAGGCTATAAAATTATTGGAAGAAATGGTCAAAACATAAAAGTTAAGGTCATAAATTAAAGCTTACAAAACAAGCTTTGAAATACTTTTTACTGACATTGTCTACCAGTTTTAGTTTTAATGTTATATGAACTTCAACTGTAGATGAAAACTAATTTTTTCGAAAAATCATGAAAATTTTTAAACAGCGATTACCTCAAAACTAATCGACTAATTTAGCTCATATTCAAATTTGATAAAAGTAATCACCTATAGAATAAGTGTAGAAAATTTCATTAAGATCTGATAAGAATTGTAGACGCAATCGTGTCCTCAAAACTTGGTTATATTACATATATATATATATATATATATATATATATATATATATATATATATATATATATATATACATACGTATATAAATTTTTCTACGAATGGTATTTTTGAACTCTACTTAACTAATTATGGCAAGTTATGACAAAATTCCTTGAAAAATCAACCATGAGGACAAATACAAAACCTAGATTTTAAAAAAAATCTACCTAAAAATTGAATTACTTGGAAATATTTAAAAAAAAACAATTAATAATTACTAGAATAACAAAAATAAAGTTAATAAATATATAAACTACAGCTGGATAAAAAAATAGAGTGTTCCAGGGTCCAGCCAGAACAGCTTTGGCAGCTGGAGAACGTAGTACTCTAGTCAGGACGATTAAATTGCCAAATGATTATTATTTTTTACCTCAAAATAATGATGGAGCAGTGCAGGGATCAGCTAGTCAAGCTGGAACACCTTAAGCACATAGTTCTCTAATCAGGACAATTTAATTGCCCAATCATTATTTTTTACCCAAAAAAAAAAGAAAAAAAAAAAAAATGGAGTAGTGCAGGGACCAGCTGGTCAAGCTAGAATACCTGGTCCTCCAGTCACGACAATAGAATGGTTCAATCATTATGTTTTACAAAAAAAAAAATAAAAATTAAGTGGTCCAGGAACGAGCTGACATGCTCCTCTCAATATTAAAATTTTTTTTATACTCTAAAATATATTTTGTGTGTTTGTTGGACAAGTGGGTTTTCACGAAAAGGTATCTTCGATCGCCTGAATACAAGATTTGGAGTCAGTATATATAACGGTGTTTTATCCATTGTTTTCCTCAATCAATTAGAGAGATTTCAAAATAGCAAATAACTCACAGGAAAAGATTGAGTAGGCATCAGGTAGCCTAAAACTGATTGATTCATTCTTGTATATGATTGCGCAACCTGCTCTTTTGTTTATCTTGGATCCGTCTGTATAGATTTCTAGGTGGTTTCGATACTTGTTCCTTATCTTGAGGAAGAGTTCTCTGTATGTTGCTGGATTGGTGAGGTTCTTCTCCCTCTCGTTTATACTCATATCCGTGTTTATTTTTAACTCTTCCCAAGGAGGAACCGGATGTAATTTTCTGTTGAATATTATTGGTAAATCGATATTTAATTTAGACTGGTAGGCTTTATTCGGATGCGTAGAGGTTTTGGGTTATTAGGGTGTTCTTCAAATTTAAGACTTAAGTGCGGGTAACGATTAAGAAGGTCAGGTCCTGAAGCTTGACGTTTAACTACGTATAGAATAGTTTGTTCTTGCCTTTTCAAGAATAGTGGTACTTCTTTGGCTTCTGCAAGGATGAAATTTGTTGGGCTGGTTTTAAAGGCTCCAGAGGCTAGTCTGAGGGTCGTAGTTTGTATGGAATCTAATAACTTTAAATTTGAGTTGGAAGCTGAGTCATAAATTTCTATGCCATATTTCAGTTTTGCTTCGATGAGGGCTTTGTAGGTATTGATTAGGATTTGAGAGCAAGCGCCCCAGTGAATGGAGGCCAATACTTTGATTATATTGGTTCTGCGCTGACATTCAGCTTTTAGTTGCTTAATATGAGGGAGCCATGTTAGTTTGGAGTCCCATATAAGTCCAAGAATTTTGATGGTGTCAGCTCTGTTTATATTTTGGTTATTAATTGAAAGGCTGCACTCTTCTTTGAGACATCTCTTGCTGAAGATGATAAATTACGATTTCAAGGCTGAGAAGTTGAATCCTGTTGTTAGAGACCAAGTGGTTAGTTCGTCTAAGACTAGTTGAATCAACTTGGCAGTAATTTTAAGATCTTTTCCAGGACATACTATAGTTAGGTCATCTGCGAACAGGTATGACTTTACTGGTGGTAAGGTTGTTTCAAGGACACTATTTATTGCTATTAGAAACAGTACAACGCCAAGTACAGGTCTCTGAGGGACTCCGTTTACTGTTTCCATTGTATCAGAGAGGGTGTTGTTGGATTTGACCCTGATTATTCGATGGCGAAAAAAGTTTTTACAGTATTCGAAGACATTTCCCGTTATATCATAGTTAGCAAGGGTTTGAATTGCTTTTTCCTTGCAAACCATCTCAAAAGCTTTCTCCAAATCAAGTGTGACAGTGAGCAAGTGGAGATTATTAGCGAAGGCGTCACAGATGTCTCCTTCTAGATTGGCAAGATAGTCAGTAGTGGATCTATTGTGCCAGAAACCATACTGATATTTGTTTATCCAATTTTCATTATCCATTTTCCATCGTAGTCTTTTCGTCACCATTTTCTCCTAAATTTTGCACATGTTTCAAGTGAGTGAAATTGGTCTGTAGCTGGAGGCTTTGGTAGAGTCTTTGTTGGGTTTAGGAATCGGGAACACTATTGATTCTCTCCATAATTCGGGGAATACTTGTTCGTTCCAGATGTGATTGTACAACTGAAGAAGATGTTCCTTTCCTGAGGATGGCGGCTGTTTTATTAAAGCGTTGGGTATGTTGTCAGGGCCCGGGCTTGTATCTCCACTGTTTTTTAGGACTGAGTTTAGTTCTTTGAGAGTAAATGGTTTGTTTATGGGATTCATGTTCTGGTTGTGTTGTTCGCTGCTTGAGTTTGTTGCGAAGTTTTCAGCAAGCTTATTAGCTATTTCTTTTGGATCCATTATGTAGGAACCATCTGATTTCTTGATTAAGGTTGCAGAAGGGTGGGAGTTATTTTTCATAGCCCTGATTTTTTTCCATACAGTGGAGATAGGTGTATGTACATTAATAGTGGAAACAAAGCTCTGCCAAGACATTTTCTGAGCTTCTTTTATGGTCTGTCTCGCTTTCGCTCTCTGTCTTTTGTAGTCTATTTTGTTTTTCTCAGTTTGTGTTTTTTTATAGATTCTATAGGCCTTCTTAGATTTTTTAGTCGTTGCTTCGCATTCTTCGTTCCACCAGGGAACTTATTTTTTGGAATTAGTGTCCTTTGACTGCGGAACGGTTTGAGATACTATTTAAAGGATTAGCTCATTGAATTGATTCAGTTTTTGGTCAATATTTAGGTCAGAATTGTCCTTAATTGGGTCAAGCTTTGGTATTTCTGCACTTATCAGATGTCTAAATTGGTAACAATCGGCTTTTTGAAGTATCCACCTGGGTGCTCTTGCAGTTTGAGGTTGGGGGTGTTGGTTGAAGAGTATATTTCAACTGTATTTTGCATACATTTATATATATATTTTTTATATTTCTTATGTATTTTTATTGTATTTTATATATAACAGTGTATATATATATTTCATATCTACAATATAAATTATTTCCATGGGGGTTATGTTAAAAATTTTTTAGCTAAGCTACGGAAACAAGATATTAATACAAAAACAATCAAAATTAAAGATTTAGGAAAAAAATTTTTTTTATAACATTGCTGGATATTTCAATTTTCGATAACTTCGAAAAATCATTTTAAACAATTAAAAAACTTCTATAAACTCTTACAACAGAATCTTGTCCATTATTTATATAACAAGAGCTTCCAAAAGAAAAAAAAATTATAGACACATTTTTTAAACCTTTATAAGAGATTTTATCAAAATTTAAGTATCCGAAAAATTTGTTAATTAACAATTAAATAACTTTAACAAAAATCAAGCTAAATTTTTTTTTTTGCGGGGCTATATTCCTTTAAGTGTCTAGATGACACTATAATTTATTAAAATTTTTAAATTAATATTGAATGCTATAAAAAAATTATTTTGTGTTTCATACTTTGCTTGGTTGCGACGCCTAGGTACCGAAACGGCCGCACAAAGCCCATCTTTTAACGCTAAATTAAAATTATAAATAATGGAGCTACAACTCCTGGAGTCCATACTTATCGTACTAAAATTTTCTCCGCTTTTAGGATCTTTTTTCAAATTTCAGATATCTTTATTATTTTTCAAGTAGTAGCTACAAAACGGAGACTTCCTTTTTGTCTCTTCGTTTTTTGTTCATACCAAATGATAGTTTTGATGGCGGATAAATTAAAAAATACTCATTTCTCAGAATTCAATTCTGAAATCAACGCACTAATCGCCACATTTTTCAGAGTGGTCTAACGATTTTTTGACGAAAAGTCACTACTCCACTAGACTATAATAATTTTTTATCAAACTGATTGGAGAGACTTTTTAAAACATCTGAAACAAATAAATTTTCAAAAGACTCGAAAATAACAAATAGTCGTTTTTTTGGGTCACCCTACTATATTTAATTCATTTTCGAAAAGGAATTTAAGTTTTAATGTACATTGGGGTGTTTCAAAATACACAATTTTTTTAACTTCCCGCTAAGAAAATCGAAGATTTTCAAAAATTTCGGGAATTCCAAAACTAATCAGCTCTGAAACTTTATAAGCCACGTCGAATGCTACCTCAACCATCAAAATCGGTTTATTCGTTCAAGAGAAACCGTGAACGAAAGAATTGAAAAATAAATTTTTTTAAGTTTTTTTGAAATTTCTCAAAAACGACTCTACATATCAATTTTAAAATTTGATCAGCTCTAGAACTCAATAAAACGCGTCGATTGCCACCTCAACCGTTGCAATCGATGAATTCGTTCAAGAGATATCGTTGGAGAAAAAATGGTGAAAAACGTTATTTTCCGAAAACAAAGGCATACAAAAGTATTTTCGAGCTCGAAAATGTATTCTCAATAATGTTTTCGAGCTCAAGGAGCTCGAAAACTGCGGGAAGTTTTGGTGCTGGCCCGCAGGGTCAACTGACAAACCGATTTTTTTTTTTTCAAGTCTTATGGTCTTGAAAGTTAGTCTTAAGTATTAGAAAAATCCTCCCAAAAGAGCAGCTCGAAAACTGAATCTTGCTAAGACCTCAACGAATATTAATTTTCTCATTTGAATTACATTTAAAAAAAATTATTTTTTTGTATTTTATACATAAAAGTATTTAAAAAATTTTTTTTCGAAAATCAAAATACATGGTCTTGTAGGAAATAAAATTTTCTACAAAAAAGTCCCTAAGTATTTTTTTCGTACATCTAACAGAAAAAAAGTTATGAAGCTTGAAACAATAGTGAATTGAAAAACTTAACGTAAAGATAATTTCCGGATTTTATGACGTGTACATGTTTATACGGTGTATCTATATATAATGTATAATCAGTAAGGTGTTTTGAAAAAATTTCTGAGATTTTACTTATTTTCCGTATAAAGGGTAGGAAAGGCATCAGTTGCCTAAAATTTTTTTACCGATTGTATCAAATGCCTACAATATTTTTCCGTACATAATAAATGCATACTGCTCAGTTGCCTACCAAACTTTGTTGCCTACAGTTGTATTGCCTACAAAAATAAAAAATATATATTCTTATTTCATACAAAAATTATTGCAGACTGTTCTATTGCCTTCTAAAAATATTTCATGATGTTCAATTTATTAATTAAATAAAAGGAGCTCGATTAGTTGGTCAATATTTATTTAATCGATTTTTCTCTTGTCTTCCGAAGTTTTGTTTTTTGTTTCTGTCAATAATTTTATTGACGAAATTTACTCGTAAAAATGGATAATCCTAGAGATGACTTAGTCGAACTTCCTGAAAAACATCGAGAAACTCGGAAATACTATTATCGCGAATATTGTTATAATATCGATCCGAGGAACCGATATAATTATCGCTGCAACTGTTTGCGATCACTGGGGTGTCGAGTTGTCTTTTATGAAACTGATGATCGTGGTATTATTATTGATGGTAATCATGTTGACCATCGCCCCGATTTTAATTTACTTGCTAAGCGCCGTTTGATTGAAGAAATAAAAAGACAGTGTCGAGAAACTAGAGTTCCTATCAAACAAGTTTTTGATGATTTGTGCCGAACGTAATTCAACAATTAATTTTACAGATGTGATGACTTTTGTATTTTTTTTTTTTTGCCTTTCAAATATGTTTTTCATAATATTCACGTCAAGCTAATGATTTTTTTTTTAATATTGAATCTAGAAATCCTCAGATAGAAGGGTTATCATTTCAACGAATAAAAATGACTCTTATAAGAGAGAGAAAAAGTGCTCTGCCGGCATTCCCTAATACATTAGCTGATCTTGGTGTCATTTTAAATACGTATGAGCAAATGCGAGACGTTTATAAAGGATCCGTCACGTCAGATGATGGTGGTATTGCTTTAATTTTTTCAGCTCCACTTCTTCTAAACGCTCTATCGGAAGCCAATGAAATTTTTGTTGATCGGACTTTCGCTGTAAGTTAATAGAATAAATAAAACCACAATGAGAAACTTAATTAATCAAATCATAATAGGTCGTTCCCAGGAGACCACGAATGACTCAGAATTTATCCATTCACGTGCGCAAAGCAGGAACGGTAGATAAACTTTTTGAAATACTCATTAAAATATTAAATAATTAATTGAACTTATTTAGGGAATAGCAGTTGTCCAATGTCTTATGTACAGGCGGAATGCGGATATCTACTGGGCAATTTTTAGGAAAATTATTGAATTATTTCCAAATTAGGCTTTGTGTAGAAGATGGAGTGAACATAATTTACCGGATGAGCTAAGATATTTTCTTTCAATGGCAATGTCTGTGCCTTTAATATCATCTAATTTATTTCCTGATGCATTTAATGTTCTACAAAATGAAGCAGATCGAATCGCATTAAATTATCCAAACATTTTATTGTTTATGTCGTATATGAGGCGTCAATGGCTACCCAATTCTCAAAGCGTATGGTTTTTCGTTATTTTTTTTATAAGACAATTTTAATTCCCTTGTCTTTTATAACCTCATTCTAAATATCTATAGGTAAGTGTTTACGATTGCCCAAATCGTACAAATAATTTAGTGGAGTCTTATCATCGTCATTCTAAAAGAAAATAAGGAGTTCGATCGGCAGATATGGGCTCATTTTTAGGTATTTTATCTATAATATAAAAGTATTTTTTAATAAACTATGACATTTTTGTTTCTTCTCGATTTTAAAGGTCTCTTCAGTGACCTTATTCGAGATCAAGAACTTGATTTAATTAGGTCTAACAATCAAGTCCAAGTACGTCGACCAGCACCTCCAAAAGATCGCTTGAGAAACCGATTGATAGATGAAGCCCAGAGAGACCTTGTTAACAGAAGCTTTTAGAATCTCAATTTATTTTAATATTTTTGTTGATTTTATAATTCTGTTTAGATGTACAGTCGATGAATTTTTAAGACGATTGATACAGCCCTTTGAACTTGAGGCTTATCGCCTTTTAAACCAAGAAGGTTTGGTTTTTTTTTTTTTTTTATTACTACGGTTAAATTTGCGATTATTAAATTACTTTTCTTTTATGAAGTTAATGTCAACGATGAAAATGAAGTTGAAGAAAATGTACGATTGTTTGACTTAGAAAACATAGTTATTGTAGAAGGTAAAATTTGAACGATCTATACTAAGTAAGTATTTAATCAATAACTTTAATAGGCGAACGGCAAGAAAATCCTGCTAGACAACGTGATTTGATGCAAAGAGAACGGAGACATGAAATTCCAAATATTCTTGCAGGCATTTATTTTGTTACTTAGATAATTCGAAAAAATATCCCTGTTTAGGAAATATTATAGAATCCAATGTATTCTCATAAATTCGCATAAAGATTTCATAAGAATGAATGAGTTCTATACATACTATAAAAATCTATCAAACTTTTTAAGCAGAGATTCAACTATGAAACTTTAAATATCTAAAAGTATTTTAGTTATTTTTTCTATAAAACTATTACTTTTAAGGACCAGCTATTCGAGAAAGAAGCCCTTCAATCGATCGACAACTAAATGATGAACTGAACAATCATAATAACAATAATAATTTAAATAATGCGGTGGCTGTCAGAAGAGGACGAGGAAGACCCAGACGAGATATCCCTCCTGAGCCAATTGACAATAACAACTGTGTTGACAATCAGAATATTAATGTCGTAGAAGTGCTTGCTAGAAAAAGAAGAGGAAGGCCACGACGTAACGATATTTAACGACTTTCAATTAATATTTTCTTAGGTTGTTTTATCAAAAAAGTGCCTGAAAAACGGCCAACCCTGTGGAACAACCTTAAAACTAATTGCTATTTTCGAGTTTAGGGAGCTCAAAAACAGTATTATTTGTAAATTACTGAGCTCTTCGAGCTCAAAAAATGTTGAAACGACACAGCGAACATTTCTCTGAAAAACAAATAATTTTTACCGGACAATATCTTTGGAACGAATAAACTGATTCGAGTGTTCTTTGTGGCAATCGAAAGAGCTCGCCGAGATTTAAATTGATTCAATTTTGAGGTGAATTGGACCAAGTGGTTTATACGCAACAAACAAAAAAAAATAATTGTTATTTTCGCTTTTCGAATAACTTGTAAACTATAAGACCTATCGAATACAAAATTTAATCAATTTAAACTCTTGGTAAGCCCTTTGGATTGCCGCCAAGAACATTTAAATCGGTTGAATCCTTCCAAGGACATCGTCCGACAAAAAAAGTTTACATATTACATACACACACATCCACACATACACACGCGAACGTCTATCAGGAAATAGCTTCCAAGGACTTCAAAACGTCAACATCTGATGAAAACTCGATTTTCAAAAATTGGAACAAAACCAATAACTTTCTTTTTTCGAAAATTTTCAATTTTCATTGCGTAAAGCTAAAAAAAAAATAATGTATTTTAGGTCGGTTTCAAGAAGATAAAAGAAACCTTGGAAGGGTTGAACAAGCTCAAGCTGATGACCATAATATCGATGCAGCTCTGTTCTATGATATCCACAATGTTGATCACCAACTTAATGTTCGAAATAATCCTGCCTAGCCGATGATTCTTCGTAGGCGTCGTGGTCCTGGTAGACGTCGTGTCCTTGGTAGACGTCATGCTCCAATTCCTAATCCCATTAATAATCATCAAGATGTTAATTAGGGTGTCTGTTATTTACAAAATTAGATTTTTTTACTTGGCCATGGTATAACTCATTTATTTGTGATCCAAATATAATAAAAAAAAAAAAATGAAAAAGTTTATTCTAATGCCGTTTAACCCTGCCTAAGGAATGATACATTTTTAGTTCAGTGGTGCCAGAACGTGGGATTTTTCTACCCTTTCCATGCGACTTACGCAAGCAGTACACAATGAAAGTTATCCGTGTCCGTGTGTTCGGGATGATGAGGCGAGCTGAGAAGGGGAAAATGTACTCCCACCATGCGGCACACTGGAGCACACATACATATGCAACTCATGTCCGTGTGTAACCGCATCCGAGTCATAGGGGGAAGCCGAAAATAGCCGAAGCGTCTCCCAAAGCGCGCTAAAACAATGGTGGCTTATGAAACGGCTTTATTATGTAGACAATTTTTATTTCTCTCTCTCTCTTTTTATTTTTCAGATCTTACTATAATTTATCAATTAATCAGGGTTATATGGAATGTTGAATTAATTAATTTAATATTTAAATCGTCAATCCGAGTTTTTATATAACTTCTAAACATTGGTAAATATATCTCTAAATGGCTGTGTGGGTAGCACACAAGTCTAGGAGTAGCGGGGTTCCGCGTTCGACAGACGTAAAAAACTTTTTTTTTTTATTTTTTTTTTTTTAAATAATATCAAAAAGAAAATATTAATAATAATTATAAGCAGTTCAGAGCTCTTTTTTTTAATTTAAAAAATTTTTATTATAAAATATTATTTGTAATAAACAAATTCCAGAGTTTAAGCTTTGTTTTTTTTTTTTTTTTACTTTAATTAAAGTATAAAAAATAAAAAAATAATTTGCATGCCGAATGAAAAAAATCAAATCTTTGTAATTACAGAAAAAAAATAATTAAAAAGACTAAGAAAATTTATCAATGACATAAATTTATTCATAAGTAGCGATCAGAGATTTCGCTTTATTTTTGTAATTTAAACAAATTTAATTTGATAATTTAATAATAATTATCAACTTTTCACAAAAAAATATTTTTTTCTTTGTAAAGATAGTTTTCAAAATTGAAAAAAAAAAAAATCTGCTGGACACCAGACTCGAACCCAGGACGAAACGCGATGTACACCTGGAGCGTAGCACAAGCCTATTAACTCATACCGTAGAAGTCGAAGAACAGAGAGTCTACATGAGCATAAAAAAAAAATTGAAAAAAAAAATAATAATGATAGGTAAAGAAGCAGATCCCAGAACTAGCTTTTTTTGAAAATAAAAATGAAAACAATTTTAAAATAAATAAATCGCAAGATGAAGACTACATCTCTACCTTAATTTTTTTTACGATAAAAAAAAATAATTTTGATTTAAAAATGAAAAAATTTTCTTTTCAATTCAAAATTGCAATTAATGAGAAGCACAATTCAAAGCTTTCGATTTTCATAATGAATCAACTCAACGTTGGAAACTCCAATTTTGAAAAATTGTCATTATATGAACGAAACGAAAAGTCTCCAGTTCTTGTTTTTTTTTTTTTTTTTTTTTATAATTAAATTAATAATAATCATAATTTAAAAGCTATATTAATGAAAAGGAATAAGAAATTATAATAATTAACTTTAAACAGAGCCTAGAACTTTAAGTTCTATTTCATTTAAAATAAAAAAATTCTCTTCTTAAAAAAATTAATTTAAAAAAAGCAGAACTTAAAGCTCTAGCTTCTGTTTTATGACTATTAGATAATTGATTGAAAATTAATTATTAGATAATTAGAACTTACCTTATAATTACTATGTCTTATAAATTAACCAGATGTCATTAATTCCACTCATCACCACTGTCATACGCATGAAGATTTAACTTCTCATGAACTTCCTGATCAACACTTGATTATAAAATCTTTGATAACATCAATTCTAAATATTCCTTATCAATAGGCAATTCCACCACAGTTAAATTTCCTGATTTTAAAGAAGATCTAATCATACAAACCGAACTCAACGTTTCCGCATTAAGGCGATTCCTTTTCTTCGTTTTTGTGTCAGGTATGAGAGAAAATGCCCTCTCAGCCGTAGCATTAGAGTGAGGGAATGCTCTCAGTAGATGAGTAGGGGAAGTTCACCGGCCCGATAAAACAGATTGTGGGTTCGTGTCCATGCTAAACTGTTTTACTGGCAGATGGTAAGTTGCTGGCAGTCGACTTGAGGTTACTGGCGGTCGATTTGAGCTTATCTAGGACCTTTTGTCAGCCATTTGATGCTAATTGAGCTCGTTTCAAGCTTCTGTCATCCATTCGTGAGCTCGTTTTGAGCTCATAGCCATTTTGAGCTCGTGTCATGACAGATGGCGCCTCCTGTATATTTCAAGCGGGGGAAATTTTTAGAAAAAATTATGTACAAATTCATTAATGACTAGAGCGGGTTCTCGGCTTGCCTATCGGGTTACAGGTTCTGGCATCGTGTTTGTGGTTAACCCCACAGCTGACACTAGCGTAGCCTACTCTGATTAATGTAATATGTACACGTGAAGGTATGATTTGAGGATTGATATATTCAAACGGGGGGTAGTACGGGTACTTGCGAGAAGACATGCCATCTAGTGGCATAGTTTCTCTCCCCTCTTTTTTTTTTGCTGATGACGACTTCATTTAACAAGTCTGAACTGGTTTTTTCTATTTCTAACTGCGTAATAGATGACGTCATCCGACAAGCCTGAATTTGTTTTTAAGCTAGAGTGGGGGAAAATGAGCTGAGCGTTGAGCTCACGAGCTCACAGCATTCAGTCTACACTAAAAGTCCTTAGCGGTTGGTCAGTGACAAAAAAAAAATTTTTTCTCAAGTGACGGTATACACAAAAAAAAATTCAAGAGTTTGTTCGTTATACCTTATATTTTATCTAAAATTGAAGTAAAACATCATGTGTATTAATATCAAGTAAGTACTAACAATTACAACTTAATAAATCGGTTTAATTGAATAAATTATGGTTTTAATAATTACTTTCTTATTGGTTAATTTAAGAATGGATCTGTCCGAAATCAGTAAAATCAACTGCTTGGCGCATATTCTGCCAGTTAAAAAGCTTCAAGACTTGGAAGTGGACAAATCATACAAAATCACTAAGATAAAGATCATTAAAACTCAGTATGGACCTAAAATTATCGCTCATGTTGAGGATCAGTTCACCATCTACTTCCCAATCAGGACAAATAACGAGCTTATTGGTGATGCTAAGAAGTTAAAAAATCTCAACGACATCGCTACCGAAGCGTGTCTTTATATTTTATACGACGGTTCAAAATACAACAAATTTGAATTTGTATCACAGCCATCTTGAATGTATTTATTTTTATTCAATAAATTCAAAAATTAAAAATATCTAAAATGTTTTTAATTATTACATGTACCCCATACACACATTATAGATTTAAATATATAAATATAATTAAAATTATTAAACATTAGAATTAAAAAAAAAAAAAAAAATTATATAATGTAGTGACAAAAAAAAATAATATAGAAATAGATAATTCATTAATTGTAGTTAATTAAAAAAAAAAATAATAATAATAATCATAAAAACATGCGGCAAATTCAAAAAGTCAGTTTGCGCGATAGACGCTCACCCTATCGTAGCCTGCTGGTACTAGCGGTAACGCTGCCACAGAAAGATAGTAATATAAGCGGGAAATTCAAAAGTTAGTTTGCGCGACAGACGCTCACCCTATCGTCGCCTGCCGGTACTAGCGGCAACGCTGCAACAGAAGGATAGTAATATAAGCGAGAAATTCAAAAGTTAGTTTGCGCGACAGACGCTCACCCTATCGTCACCTGCCGGTACTAACGGTAACGCTGCCACAGAAGGATAGTAATATAAGCGGAAAACTTAAAAGTCAGTTCGCGCAGGGGAAGGTATGTAAGCGAGCAGCAGCGCGCCCAGAGAAACATGCAAAGGAGGTGGGAGAGCCGCCGCGAGCAGCAAGGATGCGTGGAGAGAGGTGCAGAGGAGCCGCCGCGAGCAGTAGGGATGCTTGGAGGGGAGTGCAGAGGAGCCGCCGCGAGCAGCAAAGATGCATGGAGAGAGGTGCGGAGGAGCAAACAGCAGCAATTAAATTATCAGATGAAGTACAGGTGACGACGATATTGATCGAAACAGAAGAAAAATTACATTACGTTATTTACATCTAAATTATCACTACAACAACAATATAATATTTAAAAAAACTTTCTTTCATATCAAAATATTCTTATTTATTATTATAATTAATATAAAAATATTATAATATATATTAAACATGTATCATGAACAGAAAAACTTAGATATCATTTTTTTCATATGAATTATATAGTCATGATCAAAATAATCAGCAAAAAAAAAAAACAATCACCATATAATAAAAAAATAGAAATATCTTCACAACTTTTTTCATATAACTAAATGAATTATTATTATTACTACTAAAAAAAAAAAACTGTTGCACTATAATTATCTTTTGAGTTAAATTTTTCCAATCAATGTTCTTATAATTATACTTGATATGTTTATTCTTTTAATTATAATTGATATAAATATTAATAAAATAATGATTGGTTTTGTAATTAAAGCAAAAAAAAAAAAATAATTATAAAAAAATATATATATATATATATTAGGGTTACAAATAAGTTTCCGCCGTTTCTTAACACAAATTGAATATTTATTATAGAAGAACGGTAATATAAATTTATTTAAAATATTGCCCATCACTTGCAACCACTTTTTCCCATCTCTCAGGCAGCATTCGAATCCCACGTCTGAAGAACTCCTTGTCTTTTGAGGCTATCCACGAATAACCCAGTTTTTGGTATCCTCATAAGATGTGAACCGCTGCGCCGTCAGAGCATGTGCCATGGACCGGAACAGGTGATAATCGGACGGTGCAATGTCTGGTGAATACGGCGGGTGGGGTAACACTTCCCAATCAAGTGTTTCCAAGTACGTTTTTACGGGAGCCGCAACATGTGGACGAGCATTGTCATGCAGAAGAATAATTTTTTCGTGTAGAATAGTATTGAGGGCGTTTTTCCTTCAGAGCTCGGCTCAATCTCATCAATTGTGTTCGATAGAGGGCTCCAGTAATTGTTTCGCTCGGATTAAGCAACTCATAATACACTACACCTAGCTGATCCCACCAAATACACAGCATAAGTTTTTTTCCGAGAATATTCGGTTTTGCTGTTGATGTTGACGCGTGGCCAGGTAATCCCCATGATTTTCTTCTTTTTGGATTGTCATAATGTATCCACTTCTCATCACCAGTTATGATACGATGTAAAAACCCTTTTTTTTATGTCTACCTAGCAGCATTTCACTTAAGCATAATCGGCGTTCAATATCTCTCAGCTTTAATTCGTACGGAACCCAATTTCCTTGTTGATGAATCATTCCTAATGATTTTAAACGATGTGAGACTGCTTGCTGAGTGACTTCTAATGTTAGAGCAAGTTTTTTTTGTGTTTGAGATGAATCTTCCGCCAATAATTCCTCCAATTCTGCATCCTCGTAAATTTTTGGCCTTCCACTGCAATCTTTGTCTTCTACGTCGAAATCACCGTTTTAAACTTTTGAAACCACTCTCGACACGTTCTCTCACTTAAACCACCCTCACAATATGCTTCTACGAGCAATCGATGCGCCTCAGCAGCAGATTTCTTCAAATTAAAGAAGTAAACTAATATTTCCCGCAAATGACGCTTACTTGGCTCAAATTTTGACATTTTCAACTTATAAAAATTATATTTTACCAATATAAAATCAATGATATTAATAGGTTATGTTGTTCTTGAATGTCCAAACTATTTTAAAAGCCGGTTATCATCTGCGAAAGCTAACCGAAACTCCGTGCCGCGCCATCTACAATAAAACGGCGGAAACTTATTTTTACTCCTAATAGATCGATACTTCCATACACATTGTCCGTAGACAGTCAATCAATAATAACGGTCAAAAATAACTGCCATCTAGTGGAATAAACCACCTACTAAGATTGACGTTAATTCTATAGATCTCTATGTTTTTAAATCATAAGGAAAAAAAATTAATTAATTAATAATAAAAAAAAAATGATATACTTACCTGATATCTATATATTTTTCAAAACAATTAAACAGTTGTACACTTTTGAATAAAATCATTTCTTTTTCTTTTAATTAAATTAAAATAATTTTTAACTTATAAAAATCACATATTAAATTCAAGCTAAATTTAAAAATTAATTAACTATTTAATAACTTAAAGTACATAATTATTTTCCAAGTAACTCTACACTATTTTATAATAATTAAATTTAAATTAGTTAAGTTTAAAAAAAAAGTCAGAAAGAAAAATTATTTAAGTTGAATAAAAAAAAAAAAAGTCAGAAATTAAATTTTTTTTTTTTAATTTTTATTTAAAAAACAATTTTTCATTAATTTTACATTTTCTAAAGCACATAGATATTCATCACTTAATTTACAATGATAATTACAGAAATTACAATCGAGAAATTTATTATTTTTGAGGGTGGGACATTTGAAATCTTCCAGATCGATGACAACTTTATCTTGCCCGACTAGATCTTGTACCTATAAATTTTTTTCACCACCTTTGACATAAATGTACTTGTAATTACTTGTCACATGATCAAAAACTTCATGCAGCTTAGAATATGGTGTCTTTCCAGCATTCCAGGTGATCCCATGGTGATTATGTATTATCCAGGTGTTTTGACGTTGACATTGATGTGGCAGCAATTCCCAATGATAACTCTTCATGTCCTTCGATCTCATGTTGAATCGTAATTGTAGCAAGTTCTTTCACGATAAATTGATAATCGGAACCTTTGAATCCTTGCACATCTAGTATCATTTCCATTTTTATAGCTTGTATCTCAGCAACAGTCAGAGATCAACTGAAGAATTAATACAGCTCAGCTATTTTATATTTTATTATTCTCCCCACCACACTATTTTTAATTACTAATCTTCAATTTCATTGGCTGAAAAATATTCTTTGTTTGAGATAACTGCGTAGTAGAATGTTTATTTCTAACTGCGTAGTAGAATTTTTATTTTTAGATGATGACTCATCCAGTTCCGAGAAAAAAACTTTCCATTGTTATTTCAATTTTTAACTGCGCAGTAGAATGTTTATTTTTAGATTATGACTCATCCAATTCCGAGAAAAAAAACTTTCCATTGTTATTTCAATTTTTAACTGCGCAGTAGAATGTTTATTTTTAGATGATGACTCGATTCTATTTTTAGATCAAAACGTCATCTAGTTCAATTTTTAACTGCGGAATAGATGACGTCAAACTCACCGTCACACCATCTAGATCTTAGGTTATGTTGATACAATCTAGGGAATTTTTGTTCTTTTCTAGGAAATTATTGTCATTTTCTAGGGGATTTTTTCAAGTTTCTGGGGATTTCATTTTATAAGGTTGGTACTTTTCAGAACTATACAATTTTCTACTGCGCAATTGATGCCTATAAAAAGACGCGCGTAAAAGCGTACTTCATTAAAAAGAAGTACAAGTCTCGCAGTGACGTACATAACTCCGTGTATTCACTCTATTGATTTTGTGTGTGAAATTCCTTGTAATTTAGAATTATTCTGATTTTTAATAATCAATATTTCAAGTGATATTTTTTTACCAAACTTTTAACATAAAACTTTCATGCTTAAAAGATTTTTGTGCCGAAAAATTTGTTGATAAGTAAAAAAAAAAACTTTGTGTGAGAGAGAGAAAATTATTTTAATAATAATTATTTATAAACAATTGCGAATACAAATTTTTATTCTTTCTGTGTTAAAGAACTGTTTAGACTTAAAACAGTTATTTTGTACATTCCAAAACTTTAAGCAGAAATATTTAATCGAGTAAATTAGTGATTGAATAAGAAACGTTTTCATAAAAGATGGCGCAATCTCGCGGTATTATTGATGCAATTCAAAGTTTAGTCGACACAGTAGCAAAGTCATCTAATGATTTGCAACAAGACACAGTCAATGAAGAACAATGTCAAAAGTGCTACCAAGTGTGTTGATACAATTAATTATTTTAACGACATTTTGTTGGACCAGCAAACAAGTGTCCAAGTTAAAAGAAGTGTGCAAGCGAATATTGTACTACTGTGCTGGTATGGCGATCAATTTTCTCGTCTTAGTGGTCAAGTTACCGGTGGTGACTTGAGTGTAAGAAATAATTTAATTAAATGGCAAGACCTGGAAAACGCATTTGCGAATAATATCAAGACTGGCTGTGTGGTAAATCGAGCCCACACCGATTTGAGAACTTTCTTAACTGATTCTCAAAATTTAGTGACTGCAAAAGTTCAACATATGTTGAATGATGTTGCAGGTCTTAAAGTCAGTGTAGAATTATTTTGCAAATTCAGAAATGCCAAAAATGAAAATACTGTTGAAGAAACAAAATCATTCAACATTAAAAGCAGTGAAATTTTACCTGCAACATCTCTTGCTGACTGGTATACGGACAATGTGTATGAGAAATTGTTAAAAAAAGTTCAATCACAAAGATTCTGGGTGGAGTTTATGTCACGATGTCAAGATATGCACCTCTTCAAGCTGGTGATTCAACGTTTGTCATGCTGCCCAAGGATATCCGGGACAAAAAAGCAGTTATAAATATTCAGAACTCAGATGAGTTTTGTTTTCTATGGTGCGTCAATGCAGCGTTACATCAGCCTGTTTCAAACCCTAAGAGAACTTCAGAATACAACCATTTCAGCTTAATTCTTAAGTATGAAGGTATTAAATTTCCTATATCTATCAAAGACATTCCTAAATTTGAAAAATTAAATAATTTATCCATTCATGTTTATGGTATTGAGTCTGTAAATACTGGTAAAAAAACTGAAAAAAATGTAATTATTCCATTGTATTTAAGTAACAATTTAAAATCTGATAAAGAAACTATTCATCTTTTAATGGTTCAACAAAATGTAAACTTAAATATATCTGAAGATTTAAAAACTTTTGAACTCAAATTTCATTTTGCGTTAATAAAAAATTTATCTCGATTAGTTAAAATCCAAATATCAGATTCTCATTGTCAATTATTTTTTTGTGATCGATGTTTGAATCATTTTAAATTTGAATATTCATATGAAAATAACAAAGCAGACTGTTATAAAGTTAATAAAGTTCGATTGTAATTTCCAGATGAAAATGATAAAATTTTGAAATTTAAAAATTATAAACGTAAAGACACTGTTCCGTTTGTTGTATACGCGGACCTAGAATGTACACTTGAATCACAAGATGATGATGATGATGATGATGAAACACAAAAGCACGTCTCGCACAGTATAGCTTTCTATCGTCATTGTAGTTATGATAATAACTTATCCAAATTCGAAATAAATTGATCACCAACATGTATTGAGTGGTTTACAAAAAGACTAGAAAATTTAGGAATTGAAGTTGAACAATATTTAAATAATCTTATAGTTATGAAGCAACTCACTAAGCATCAGCAAGAAAGTCATGATCAGGTAACTCTTTGTCATAGATGTGAAAGATCATTTTCTTCAAATAAAGATAAATGTTATGATCATTGTCACTTTACCAGTAATTATCGCGGCCCAGCACATATTTCTTGTAATGTTAATTATCCAAAGTCTCATGTCATTCCCATAGTTTTTCACAATTTATCTGGTTACGATTCACATTTTTTAATTAAATCTTTAGCTACAACTTTTGAAGGTAATATGACATTATTACCAATCAATAAAGAAAAATATATATCATTTACAAAAGAAGTCAAAAATATTTCTGTTACTTTGGGTTTCATAGACTCATTCAGATTTATGGCATCAAGCCTTGAAAAATTAGCTTCTTATCTGGGTGATGATGATAAGCAAATCACAAAACTTCACTACCCCAATCCAGAAAAATTTGAATTAGTTACACGTAAAGGTGTATTCCCGTATGAGTATGTTGATAATGTAGATAAACTTAATGTCAAACAGTTGCCTGATAAAGACAAATTTTTTTTTAAATTAACTGATAATGATATTTCTGATGAAGATTATTCTTCTGCAAAATTAGTTTGGGATAAGTTTAACATTAATGCTCTCGGCGAGTACTCAGATTTATATCATGAAACTGATGTACTTCTGTTAGCTGATGTTTTCGAGAATTTTCGTAGCAGCTGTTTCAAAACTTACAGTCTAGATCCGCTATATTACTATACTGCACCGGGACTTGCTTTTGATGCGATGCTGAAACACACTGGTGTTGAGCTTGAGCTTCTGGTAGACCCTGAAATGTTACTTTTCGTTGAAAAAGGAATCAGAGGTGGAGTATCTCAGTGTACAAACCGGTATGCTGCTGCTAATAATCGGTACATGGGTAACGATTTCGATCCTAGCAAAGCTGAATCTTATCTCATGTACTATGATGTAAGTAATTTTTATGGTGCAGCAATGAGTATGCCACTGCCAAAAGGCTCATTTGAGTGGGTAGAGGATGTAGATAATGTAGATAAATTTTTTAATGATGATGCAAATATAGGATATATATTAGAAGTAGATTTAGAATATCCTGAAGAATTACACGAAGTCCACAAGGACTTGCCTCTGTGTCCTGAGCATTTTGTACCGCCAGGAAGTAAATATTCTAAGCTATCAACTACTTTGTGTAATAAAAAAAATTATGTAATACACTATAGAAATTTGCAACAGTGTCTAGAGTTAGGATTAAACTTGAAAAAAATTTACAGAGTTCTTAAATTCGAACAGTCTGCTTGGCTTAAATCATATATAGATAAAAATACAGACTGCAGAAAGTTAGCCAAAAATCAGTTTGAAAAAAATTTTTCTTAACTAATGAACAACGCTGTATTCGGTAAGACTATGGAAAACGTTAGAAAATACAAAGATGTTCAATTAAAAACTAAATGGACCGGAAGATTTGGTGCCAAAGCTTTGATTTGTAAACCAAATTTCCATAGTCTTACCATATTTGATGAAGATATGGTTATAATTGAACTAACGCAAGCAAAAGTCTTTTTTAATAAACCAATTTATGTTGGCTTTGCAATATTGGATTTATCGAAAACTTTTATTTATGACTTCCATTATAACTATATCAAACAAAATTTTAAAAATGACAAGTCTAAATTAATGTACACTGATACAGATAGCTTAATTTATCACTTTACTGTAACAGATATATTTGAAACCATCAAACGTGATATTTCAAAGTTTGATACTTCAGACTACCCGGCTGATAACATTTACAACATACCGCTAGCAAATAAAAAAGTCCTGGGTCTAATAAAAAATGAAAATAATGGTGAAATCATGACTGAATTCACTGGACTCAGAGCTAAATTATATGCATTTAAGACATATAAAAATGAAAAGGCCAAAAAGCGAGCAAAGGGAGTATAAAAGGTCCAACTTTGCGAACAATCACGTTTGATGATTACAAACGATGCTTGAAATAATCATGTAAATTTAATGAAAAAACAGTATTTAATTAAGAGTGAAAAATATAATGTTAAAACTATTGTACAAAATAAAATAGCGTTAAGTTGGGCTGATGATAAGCGCCAGCTTATTGACGGTAGCCACGACACTTTGCCATGGGGTTACAAAGTGCAGAGTGTTGATGATATAATTGTAGATGAAGAAGGAATAACTATGAAAAAGAGAAAACTAATGTAAATAGTGATAATTTATCTTATGAGTTTGTAAAAATTGTTATTAAAAATGAAAATTTTATGTATATAATTATATATATTCATTATCTAATTTGTAAAATTAGTTTTAAGGTTTGAAAATAAAAAAAAATGTATATATACAATTAAAAATTTTGTTTTTATTTATCAGAATACAATATAAGTTTTACAGGTCTGATTTATCAATCCAGGTGTTGTGTGAGCTGTCGAAGCCGAGCCACTTTACATATAATTTATTTCCACGTTTTTTTATACTTTTTTCAATTAGATAGACATCTGGATGCTTGACTTTGCTGAGTTCTTCAACATAAAATCCACCTTCAATTGGCTTATCCTGATAGTCTACAAGTTTGTATGTTGTTGAGCTTGAAGAGGTTTGTGCATTTTTTCAAATATCTGCTTTTCATTTTTAGCAGTTACATCAAAAGGTTCCAGTTGAATAGTACGATGTTTTCTAGTATTTAATTCGTGTACTTAATCTTCCAATATATCAATCCACTTAATTATTGCCACGAGCGGTGAATTGACGCCACATGTTAGTCTTAAGTGTTCGATTAAAACGTTCACATATTGATGCCTTCAAGTTGCTGAATGTGGAGTACATGTTGATGTTTTTACGTTTCATAAGTTCTTGAAATTCTTTGTTATAAAATTCTTTGCCTTGGTCAACATGCAGATTTTTTGGTACACGTCCTTGTTAAAATATAGATTTCATTGCACTAGTGACATCACTGCCACTTTTACTTTTAATCGGTACAGCTCAAGCATACTTTGAAAAAATATCTATGACAGTTAGCAGATATTTGTTTCCTTTATTCACTGTTGCATAAGGAATCATTTCAACTAGATCAGCTTGCCAAGTTTCATCAAGTGCTCGTATGTCAACATGACGACGTTGGTTATTTCTGCGTGCTGGTCTGTGCAGCTCATACGCTATTACTGATTTTTTGTCCTCCATTGTCAACAAAAATTCTAGCTTCCAGTTCTTTTATTCGCTGTGTATTTCTACTAATTAATTCTTTTCGTGACTTTATACGTTTTATGATATTTTTTAATTCTTGATTTTCTTTTTTTAAAAGCGTCACAGCAGAGTCCAGTGTTACCACTTGAGAGTGCAAGTGTGAAATGATCTCTGACTGATCATTCCTCATACTATCATACAATAGAGACAGCTCTTTGTGTACAAGATCACGTGTTAATTTAACAGTTGCTGCATCACTATCTTCTGCTGGTTTGCCAACATGACACAGTCTCTTGCTCTCAACATCATACTGTCCATCAACATTTATTTGAAATCCTCGTCCAGGTGGTCCACTGATTGCAGCACCAGTTGGTAGTGACCGTCCAAAAATATCGATACTCATTTTTGCTCTTTTTACTTCAACAGTCGGCGAGTAAATGACAAATTTGATGCAGTGGTTGCTAATAAATAATTACTGCTTCTCGTAGCTCTTCGATAACTGATATGATTTAATTGGTGTGACTTGGATTTCCAGCTGCTTGAGATGCCATTAGTAAACGAAGACGATCGACTAGTTCATTTGGATCATCCCAGTAGACATAATCCATACGTGCTTTTTACTTTTTCGCAATCATAAAATCTGGTAATCCTTTACCTCTTGATAAGTTTGCATTATTAGCAAGAAAATCAGCAATATAATTATTATACTTGATCGTCGAGTCTTCATAAAAACTACCACCTGGCTTATAATTTTTTTTATGAGCATTTGTCATCTTTATAATTTCAAGATATTTATTTTTATCATTCTGTGTGACTTTTGAATCATCAGGTGATTTTTTAAATAATAATTCCAATAAACCAGGAGTCACTGAGAATTTTAATTTTTTATATTAATCTCAGTATCATCAAAAATTATTTCAGAATCACCAATATAAAAATCATTGTAACGTCGACGAACACCATATCTCATATCTATATCTTAACTTTTTTTATACACTTTAGTTAAATAAGACTTTATTTTACTGCTAACTGGCTTAACAGGGGTACTTGATGCAGCAGGAGATATTTGTGTTTCTTCTAGAGTTATGCTTCTATCTTAAGAGATAATACTATTATAATTACTTGCATCATCATCATTAAGCTCTGTATCATTATTCACTGTTAAATTTTTTTTTTTTAACTTCTTCTTTGACTTCTTGCTTGACTTCTTGTTTGATTTTTTGTTTTGATGACTCGACTAGACCCTGTAGAGGTGTAACAATAGGCTTAAACATTTCACCCATTGCTTTCTCAGTTGTGTCTTTACCCAACTTGAGCATTCTATGCTTCCGTCGGATAGCATCACTAGCCTGAGATATCTGATGGAAGACATCTCGTTGCTTTAAAAGTTCCTCAGTCTTCATGTTGATGCGTTAGAGTTCACTTAATCTCTGATTGCTATTCATCAAGTACAAGTTAATTTCTACTAATAAAACAGTCAAATCCTTTTCTATATCTTCCGCTATTTAGCTCACTGTCTTTGTCAATCACTACAAAACTATATTTACCATCATTCTAACATGCTGAACACAAGTCTTTCAATAAATTGTATGACATGTCAGTATTTACATGATCATCATACACATGTTTCAAGTACATCTCATCTTGACGAAAGAGAACTATAAAATTCGCATTGTCGCGTATCAAATGTTTAGGGATACGTGTATAAGTCTGACAGAGATAAAAACTGTCAACATCTTTATGTCGACCCATACAAAAGTATGCTCTAATATGATCTTGTTTTTCACAAGCGACATCATCAAATATCATCAATGAGTTTGGTTTTGCATCTTCCGGTTTCAGTACTTCTTCGTGCTCGTTGAATGTAAAAAATTCAATACCTTCTATTGGTTTAAGTAGTGATTCTAAAAATTCATACTTCGGCTGGTTCAGAGATTTTCAGTAGAGATAAATATTATCAAATCTTAAGTCGTTGGGGTGTATGATGAGTGAGAGCAGAGCATTTGTTTTTCCACAATTCGATGGACCACAAAATATAGCACGTACACTTTTTGGTAATAAAGCACCGTGTCTTTTGACTTTTTTCACTCCTGTACCTTGAACAATTTGATCAAAATTTATTACTGGCAACTTGGCCTCTTGACTTTTAAACTCCATGTTGATAGCTTGCAATCACAACAACAACTCACTCAGCGAGCTATAAGTATCAGGTTTTATATCATTTTAAGTTAGCCATGATGCTGCCACTATGGAGAGCAGACGTGTAGAAACCAGTGGTAGAGGTTTCGTAAACAGTATAATCAATAAGCTACCATTCGAATTACATATACCTGGATACCAGTACTGTGGACCAGGCAAAAAGCTAGCCAAGAGATTAGCTCGTGGAGATCCTGAAATTAATCCTCTGGACGTTGCGTGTAAAGAACACGATATCGCATACTCGTATAATCGTGAAAATTTGGTGGCACGTCACGAGGCTGATCAAATACTTGCTGAGAAGGCGTGGCAACGTTATCAAGCAAAAGACGCTGGTATTGGTGAAAAAGCTGCTGCGTGGAGTGTAAATAAAATCATGAAGATGAAAAAAAGATTCGGTATGGGGTTGAAGAAGAGAACAGCTGGCAAGAGAAAGCCTAGCAAGAGAAAGACTGGCAAGAGAAAGACTAGCAAGAGAAAGACCAGTGTAAAGAAACAAGTAGCACTGAGACAAGTTGTCACAGCTGCTAAAAAGTCCATGACTCCTGGTGGTGATCCAATCAAAACAGCGTTGAAAGGAGCTCGTCAGGCAGTTAAAAAATCTGGTGGGAAAAAACATATCAGGCTGCTACGAATTTTACCAGTTCCATCTAAAGTTGGTGGTGTACTACCATTTTTAATACCACTTTTTGCTGGCCTGAGTGCAACAGGAGCTTTGGCTGGAGGTGCAGCTGGTATAGTAAAAGCTGTAAATGATGCAAGTGCAGCTAAAAATCGATTGGAGGAGAGCAAACGTAATAATTTAAAAATGGAACAAATATCCATGGGTAAAGGTTTATACTTGAGACCTTACAGATGGGGTATGGGCTTATACTTGAGACTATATCCGGCAGGCAGAGGATGCAAGTCAAAAAACAAGTAGAGCCACCACATTGAGCACTCACAAACATCGATTTACTGAAATATGCTAAAGCTCTAAAAATTCCATACTTTCGTGGTGTTTTTATGAGAAATGATTTACCTGAAACTGGACCAAGAAAAAATGAATTAGCTATTATTAATAGTTTGATGATAATATTTCAGTGACGGAAAATAATAATATAAATGACTCTGTGAGTGAAAAAAATATAGAAGCTGAAAAATATAAAACTGTTGAAGAGAAAGTGCTAACGATACCAACAGGAAGTTACGAGATCAATGACATTGAAAAATATATTCAAGAGAAATTACGAAGACTCAGCATCAGCATAAGAGCCAATAATAATGAATTGAGAAGTGAAATTAAACGTGATCAATTTGTAAATTTTACACCCCAAGATTCTATTGGTAGACTACTGACATTTACAAAGCGAAAGCTGACCTCACATAAAACTCACTCATCAGATTTACCAGTAAAGATATTTAAACTCAATGCTCTGAGAGTTGAGTGCAACATCACGTCTGGTGCTTACATAAATGAACACAAAGTTCACACTATTTATGAATTTTTTCCAAGTGTACCACCAGGATATAAGATTGTTGAATTGCCATCTCACGTCATTTATCTACCGATCGCTGTACAAGCAATACAAAATCTCAGACTGAGAATTGTCGATCAAGACGGAAAACTGGCTAATTTCAGAGGTGAGACGATAACCATAAGACTGCATATAAAGTCTATAAAATAATGGGTATCGTGTATGAGACAAAAAGTGGTGCTGGGTATAAAACGACAGCAACATGGTCAAGCAACATCAGTCACCGAGTACCTCACAAGGTGTTAACACATTAGAACGCTCAGTTTCTACAGAGCCTAGGACTAAAATTACGTGGAAAATTAAGAAAATAAAAGTTTATTTTTGTTGTTTGACGTGTACACGACTATGGCAGCGAAAATCTTAAATATTCAACGACAAATCATTTTTGATGGGTCAATTGCTCATTATGAAGCTCATGCTCATCTCCCGTATGCTTCATCGATATTCAACAACAGCGATGAAATAAGAATTGCAGTTCAACATAAAGATTCGTGTCTACTTCCAAGTAAAAGTCCATTACATGTGTATGGAAAATTCACCAAGTCTGATGGTACAGCGGTAAGTGCAACTACTCACGTGGTCAACATGACAGTTTGTCATATGTTTGAGGAAATACGCTACGAACTCAATGGTGTTGAGATTGATCGTAACAAAAATGTTGGCATCACAAGTCTCATGAAAGGATACACATCACTGAGTCCAGCTCAACAAAATACACTTGAAAATTCAGGCTGGATTGTGGATGAAGCTGTCAACAAATTACACAATGACAATGGCTACTTTGATATATCTATACCACTGAGTCTCCTGCTTGGCTTTGCTGAAGACTACCATAAAATTGTCATCAATGCAAAACATGAATTGATTTTAATAAGATCAAATTCTGATTTGAATGCATACATTGTGTCGACACCTGCTGCTGGAGCTAATGCTGAAGCTGTTAAAATTACACTGCAAAAAATCGAGTGGATGGTACCATATGTGACTATGGCTGATAAACAAAAGATTGAAGCTTTGAATTATATCACAAGTGATCCAGCTATCTCAATCAGTTTCCGTGCTTGGGAGCTGTATGAGTATCCACTATTACCGAATACTTCAAAGCACATTTGGGCTGTGAAAACATCTACGCAGCTCGAGAAACCACGTTTTGTAATCCTTGGATTTCAAACAGCAAGAAAAAATGATGCAACTAAAAATGCCAGCGTATTCGATCACTGCAACATCAGAGATATAAAATTATTTCTAAACTCTCAGAGTTATCTTTATGGGAATTTAAACCTCAACATTGCAAACAATCAATATGCTCTGTTGTATTATATGTATATAAATTTCCAAATTTCATACTACAACAAAGAACCTGAGCCACTGATAACGAAGAAGAAATTTTCGGAACAAGCACCACTGTATGTTATCGATTGCTCGAAACAAAACGAATCGATAAAATCTGGACCAGTGGACATTCGTCTGGAATTTGAATCTACAAATCAATTTCCTGCGCAGACATCAGCTTATTGTCTCATTATACATGATCGTATAGTCGAGTATAATCCTATAAGCAGCATCGTACGAAAACTAATATGAAGACTGTTAAATTTAATCCAACGCCAACCATACATTACATGTATGTATGGAGATTTGCACACGAGCAAGCAAGAAGAGGCGAATGCGAACAAGCAGCAAGAGATCGAGAACGATTTAAACAAAGAATTAATAAATTCAATATAATTATTGAACCTGTATTAATTAAAAACATTACATAACCTTAAATTTTTTTGTTATTTCACATAATCTTATATACATTATAGATATTTTTCGTAACCTAAAATATACATTCTGGCTTACATAACCTCAAATACATAATAAAGTATTGATATTTTTTTCTTAACCTCAAATATACATTTTAGTCTTACATAAAATGTAGTCTTTTTTCTTAACCTAAAAAAATACAGTTAGAGCAATCTTTTTTGAATGGATATGCAAAGCTATCAGGAATATCATCACGGAAAATATAATGATCCCGACATCTTTGATAGCCAATCAATTTTTCATTATTTTTTAATTCTTCTGGTAGTTTGTGCCAAACGAAATCAATCTGCTGGGCTGCATTTTCAAGGATAAATGTATCATCAAAGCATGCGATGTCTCGATCATCCGTACACAGTAAATTCCTCAACTGATTGAAGATCTGAACTGACTTCTCGTAGGTTGTTTGAATTCCATAAAATAGCCAGAACCATCTTTTAAACTCTTGGACATTTTGAAATGCATATGAAGTATCCAATTTCTTTAAGTGATAAGCATAATATGGACATTGATATTTAATTGAATCGTTCTTTTGATAGAGTGAGAAATATTCCATTTTTTCTAAATCGATAATTGGTACAGCCGGGTCAATTAGATCTTCAAGCCATTTCTTCTTCTGTTCACCTTGTACGTAAAAGTATCGTGTATGTTTGACGATAATTTCAATAATTTCTTTCAATAATTCATATGGTAGCAAACCGGCTATCCATGATATTGAATGGTGATGCTTATGATGATCAACACTTTTCTGCATTACAGTAACATCAACTTGATCCAAAGGTGGTCCAAACAACCAATGTTCACATCGTGCAAGTCTACATGTACCCACTTTATCATAAATATCAGTAGCACAAAGTTCTTTTATCACAAATCTGCCATCAGACATTTCGAAACCCACAAAATCAATTATTGAGGCCATTATTGCGGTTTGTTAGCTTTAAACAATAACTTAGTTAATATAAATGTGATTTCATGACACGCTTGTTCGTAATCTTTGCGATCTTTGAAAGTTAATAATATTTCCTTCCAATGAGACAATTGTAATTCTCTTTCTTTCCTTAGGGTAGCCAATTCTTTGTCTCTTTCCTCATTCGCTTTTCTAAAATGATAGGAATCTGGAATAGCAGCAGCTTCGTCGTCGTCGTCGTCGTCGTCGAAAACATCACTTTCGTCACTTATGTCTTCAAACTCGAGTTGAGCCTCGTGGTTAAACTCGTCTGTGCATGCGTGAATTCTATAGAAAAAGTTAATAAATAATTAAATATATATTCATAGTTAAGTTATCAGAAAAAATAATAATAATTTTTTATTTATATATACCTTGAACCGCGAGGACCCATTTTTATGATTTTCTAAGCATACGTAATTGCAGTTTTTCCGTTTTTTCACTAATTTCAAATAGATTCTGTGCTAACTTTCTTTTTTCAGCATAGCCTGGACACGATACTTCTCGCGCACTTTTAATAATTTCAATATTTTTTGCAAACGCAATTATATCATTAAAAAATTTACTAATTTCTTTAGGAGGCACGTCACCAAATAACGATTCAATAATATCATCCAGGTTATCAGTGTATGGTCGGTTATGGCGGAGAAAAATTCTTTCACTTTCACTGAACTTATCCATTAGTACAGGCTGTTAACTGAAACGTTTCTCGATGTAGACTGAATGCTGTGAGCTCGCGAGCTCAACGCTCAGCTCATTTCCCCCACTCTAGCTCAAAAACAAGATCAGACTTTTCTGATGACGTCATCATCTACGCAGTTAGAAATAGAACAAAGGAAAAACCAGTTGAGGCTTGTCGGATGACGTCACCTATTACGCAGTTAGAAATAGAAAAAACCAGTTCAGACTTGTTAAATGAAGTCGTCATCAGCAAAAAAAAAAAGAGGGGAGAGAAACTATGTCACTAGATGGCATGTCTTCTCGCAAGTACCCGTACTACCCCCCGTTTGAATATATCAATCCTCAAATCATACCTTTACGTGTACATATTACATTAATCAGAGTAGGCTACGCTAGTGTCAGCTCTGGGGTTAAGCACAAACACGATGCTAGAACCTGTAACCTGATAGGTAAGCCGAGAACCCGCTCTAGTCATTAATGAATTTGTACATAATTTTTTCTAAAAATTTCCCCCGCTTGAAATATACAGGAGGCGCCATCTGTCATGACACGAGCTCAAAATGGCGATGAGCTCAAAACGAGCTCACGAATGGATGACGGAAGCTCGAAACGAGCTCAATTAGCATCAAATGGCCGACAAAAGGTCCTAGATAAGCTCAAAATGAGCTCAATTAGCATCAAATAGCTGACAAGTGCTCAAAAAGGTCCTAGATAAGCTCGAATGACGTCAATTAGCATCAAATAGCTGACAAAAGGTCCTAGATAACCTCAAATCGACTGCCAGTAACCTCAAATCGACTGCCAACAACTTACCATCTGCCGGTAAAACAGTTTAGCATAGACACGGCCCCACAATCTGTTTTATCGGGCCGGTGAACTCCCTCTACTCATCTACTACTCTCACCATACACAGCAACAAGCGCAAAGATGGAAATTGGTCATTCTTGTCAGAGTCAGTAAAAGTGCAAATTGCCATCCACATGTCGTCAAATGGTAATTTACACCACTTTTTCTTCTGACTGGAATCGACCTGATATAAGGAATCCCATTCTTTTTCACATGACGCTTGTTTCTCTTCAGTAAGGTTTAATATGCGAAATATGTTCTTTATCTGGGCAAATGAAGATTTTCTGTTTGATTTTAATAATGCGGTTTCTTTTGCAAATACCGTCAGATTCGGTAGAAACACATCGTCGAAGGGTAACTTTTTGCGGATCTCGGTTGCAGCTTTTTCATAAAATTGCAAACAATTAGAGCGAACATCTTCTATATCTGATTTTGATACAAATCCCAGTTTTTCTTGATCCATCGAATATTCCAGGCAATCTTTTCCAATGTCAACTTTAGTCAAATCAAGCTGATTTGATCTAAGTTCAAATTTGACGTTATTGACGTAATCCACAACTTTTGGTTCCAACAAAGCTGGTTTCAAAAACTTCTGGGGAACTTGAACTAAAAAATTTTTTGAAAAAGGCTGTTATTCATGGATTAATGTCTTCACTCCTTGAAAGTGAGCATTGATCTTATTAAAAGGTTCAAGTATAAACTTCAAGAACAGAAAAGTCGCTTTTGTCGTTGGTTTTTTCATGAAAGAGAGCAAATCATCTGCATCCGCAGCCGTCTTTGAAGCTTGATCCGTTAAAAATATGGGTATTGGCGTCCAATTTACTAAAATTTTAGTAATCACTGTATGACGTGACAGCCACCTTGTCTCAGCAAACCGTTTAACCTTACACGGACGGCCTTCGAAAAAAATTGAAAACTTCTGAAAATTGCTGCCCGTTTAGGACTACCATTAATAAATGTTGGGAGAGCCTTGATTAGATGATCGACTTCTTTTGGAATTACTGAACAAGCAGTACCATCGATCAAAGCAAGACTATGACAAATGCATGGTAGTGTAAGAAGATTAGGGCATGTTGCTGTTAAGCAGGTCTTAAATGATCGATTCTTGCCGACCATTGTCGAAGCATTATCACATGCGAGACCAATGATTTTATCGCAGGGAACTTGCTTTTTAATCATTTCATCTTCGAAAGCACTGAAAAGTTTTTTGGACGAACAGTCACTTGCTTCAATATGAATCAACGTTAACAGCTCGGTCCTAACCGTCAATGTACTTGGTTCAACATAACGAACCATCAAATTCATCCATTTCTGATTTGTAATGTCTGAAGTCTCGTCAACATAAACCGAAAATTTAGTTTTTTCTAATCTTTTGGTAATCCGTAGCTCTTCTTTGACACAAACGACTTTATAAATTACGTTTGTGGCTTTGGACTTGCCCATCTTCATCTTCTGCAAAACAGCAGGCTTCTTACCGATGGATTGAAAAAATTCCAACATCTTTGGCGCCAGCTAAATGGAGATGTTGTGTTCAGCGATGAATGCCGCTAATCGAAATTCAGCTGCTTGCACTCTTGTGTTAAAATCAAATTCATCCGAAGAAGTTGAATTTGATTCGTGAGTGCAATCTGGTGAATTGTTAACTGTCGAGGATGTCATATAAGGTGGAATTGCACTATCATTCAGTAAAACTTCCATTCTTTTTAAATGCCGACTTGAGTTAGAGTGACGTTCAATCTCTGTATGTCCACATGATAATTTAGCTTGACACGCAACACAATAAAATTTATCTGTTTCAGATGGACATTCTCGCACCCATTTGTTCCAATCTGAATGTAGATCATACCAATGATACTGAAATTTTTTATTAAAGTATTTGGGTTTCTTAGCAGAAGCCTCTAATGATTCCATAATGATAAAAAAAAAATTTTTAATCAGAAGTGAAAATTTTTTAAATTTATTAAAATTTTTTAAAAATTAATTAAAAATTAAAAATTTAAACAATTAATAATTAATTTCAAAAACTAATTGAAAATTAAAAATTTTAATTTTTAATTAACAATGAATAAATTAATTTTATGATAATTATTTAAACCAACACCAATGATACGATGCACAAAAGATAAGAAAAATGCGCGAAAAAAAAAGAGCTAACAAAGAGCCAAAACAAAATTCCCGAAGTATATAATAAATATTTATTATAGATATTCTAATTATTGAATTATAAATACAAATGTTATATAATAATTAAATTAATTGCAATTAATGCACAATAAATGAATAAATTACTTACAATTGATGCGTCACAGCCGAAAATTACAATTAATTATATCCTTTATTGCACTTATAATCACTTTTAATGCTCACTATTAGCACATTAGGAGCTAACTGACCTCCTCAATAATATAAAAGCGCGTAAACAAAAAACAAAAAAGACGATCAACATATATATAGATACTTCCCGCTATCTAAATATTAGTGGACATTTAAATTTCATTTACATTTTATTAATTTACAATAAATGACTTTTATTTATTTCATAAAATTATTTAGCTTTACTATATAAAATTATACATTTTTTTAAATAAAATTTTACGAAAAAAATAAAAAAAAAATAAAATATATATATATACATATATACATATATATATATATATATATCCGCGGGGATTTGAACCCGCGAATTTAGTTGTGACAAGCAAAACATTTGCCACGGTGCTATAGTGACTCTTAGAAATGAAACACAACATGTAATTATAAATCATGATTAAAGCTTCAAGATAATTTAAAAACGATATATATTTGTAACAAGGGCAGACAATGTTAAATTTTCCCCATTACAAACAGATTCATATCGTGTTCTCATAAAAATAAAAATAGAGCTCATTCTCGAATCTTTAATTAAAGTAAAGAAAAAAAAAAAAACCTTAAACTCTGGAATTTGTTTAATACAAATAATATTTTATAATCAAAATTTTTTAAATTAAAAAAAAGAGCTCTGTACTGCTTATAATTATCAATATTTTTTTTTGATATTATTTAAAAAAAAAAAAATAAAAAAGAAAAAAAAAAGTTTTTTGCGAGTGTCGAACGCGGAACCTCGCTACTCCTAGACTTGTGTGCTACCCACACAGCCATTTAGAGATATATTTACCAATGTTTAGAAGTTATATAAAAACTCGGATTGACGATCTAAATATTAAATTAATTTTTAGTGAGGAAGGGGCGGTGTATGGGTTCCTTTTAAATAATACGATAGTGAATACACTTATAACAATTTATTCGCCTATAGTCACCCGGAGTGTGATGCTCAGGACGGGGAGTCAGGACGAAGTGATAGATGGAGATGAGGCCCTTCGGTATCAGAGCTCTGAAATTCGTAGGAGTACCGAAGGGTAGTAGTGGGAGCAAACTGAAGCCCGAAGATTTGCGAAAGATGACGAAAGAAAATCTTCGGAAAAATAGAGATAGAGATAGAAGTAGAAGTAGAGGTAGAGCGCGACCACAAGCGCAAACGATGACGTCAGTGGGCCCCGAAGTCGCTGGCCGGGCGACCGCGGGTCCCTAATCCGTTTGGGTTTATTGCTCGAGAAAAGTAAGTCATAAAAAATAGAAAAAAAGTAAAAAGGAAAGGTAGACAAGCTGCTAGGGAAAACCCATGGGTTCGGGAAAAACCCATGGGTCGGAGGGAAAAAACCCCGGGTAACAATATTTACAAAACGTTTACTACTTAATCCTACTTAAATAGATTTCTTAATACAAACTAAAAATACTTCACAACAATATTTCCTAAGTCTACTGTTACTGTAAAATAAATGCTAAAAATATTACATGTACTTTATGCTGGACTATTTTTTCTGCTTTAAAATATAAATGATTTTAAAAAAATAAAATATTAAGAAAAAACTACAATCAATAATTATTAACTAATTAATTATTTGCGTGACCGCCACAAATTAATTCAACATTCCATATAACCCTGATTAATTAATAAATTATAGTAAGATCTGAAAAATAAAAAGAGAGAGAGAGAGAAATAAACATTGTCTACATAATAAAGCCGTTTAATAAGCCGCCATTGTTTTAGCGCGCTTTGGGAGACGCTTCGGCTATTCTCGGCTTCCCCTATGACTCGGACGCGGTTACACACGGACATGAGTTGCATATGTATGTGTGCTCCAGTGTGCCGCATGGCTGGAGTACATTTTCCCTTTTTCAGGCAGCTGAGTTCGGTTACGCTCGGCTCGCCTCACCATCCCGAACACACGGACACGGATAACTTTCATTGTGTGCTTCTTGCGTAAGTCGCATAGAAAGGGTAGAAAAATCCCACCATCTGGCACCACTGTCTTAGTTTAGTACGATGAGAAAAATTTTATTACTTGCTTAAAAATAAGTGCATAGCAATGACCATTACATAGTTTTGTAGGAAATTTCCCGCTCATCAAAAAAGGCCTCTTATGTTTTTTTAAGAGATATTGCAGGTCAAAGTTTGATTTGTTTAAAAAAATTGGCGCCTTTGTTTGAAATTTGATAACTCTCTAACACCTAGACATAAAATTGAGCCCTATGAATTTTCTTGTAGGAAATTTATCGCTCTTAAAAAAAGGTTTTTTACACTTTTCTTGTAAATCCAACCATTTAAGTGATATCGAGGCTCAAAGTTGATAGATTTAGAAAATAACGTTTTTCGATGAAAATTCTATATCTCTTCAGCAAACAGATATTTACTCAGGCTTTTGAAAGGTTTTTGTCGGAAATTCGCCGCCCTACAAAAAAGGTCTTTTTGATATTTTCGATAAACCCAACCGTTCAAGAGATATTTAAGCTTTAAGTTCGAAGAAAAGTTTCACAAACCAACTCAAACTTTTGCTCTGATAAAAAAAAATTTCTTTCATTTCGAGCTTAAATATCTCTCAAACGGTTGAGTTTATCAAAAATATCAAAAAGACCTTTTTTGTAGAGTGGCGAATTTCCGACAAAAAACCTTTGAAAGCCTGAGTAAATATCTGTTTGCTGAAGAGTTATAGAATTTTAATCGAAAAACATTATTTTTTAAATCTATCAACTTTGAGCTTTTATATCACTTAAATGGTTGGATTTACAAAAAAAGTGTGAGAAACTTTTTTGAAGAGCGATAAATTTCCTACATGAAAATTTATAGCGCTCAATTTTATGTCTAGGTTTTGAAGAGTTATCAAATTTCAAACAAAACGCCAATTTTTTTAAACAAATCAAACTTTGACCTTCAATATCTCTTAAACAGTTGGATTCATGACAAAAACATAAGAGGCTTTTTTTGAAGAGCGGAAAATTTCGTACAACATATGTATTGGTCATCGCTATGCGTTTATTCTTGAGTAAGTAATAAAATTTTTCTCATTGTACTAAAATAAGAATTTATCATTACTTAGGCAGGGTTATACGGCATTAGAATAAACTTTTTTATTTTTAACTTCCCGCTAAGAAAATTGCAAAGTTTCAAAAATTCGGGAAGTTATTGGTTTCACACCGATTTGTAAAAATCGAAATTCCAAGAGATGTCGACGTTTTGAGGTTCTAGGAAGCTATTCTGACTAAATTCAAGATGATGTCCGAGTGTATGTATGTACGTACGTACGTATGTAAATATCTATAACTTTTGAACGGATAAACCGATTTCGATCGTCAAGGTGTCATTCGACGCGGTTTGTCAATATCTCGAAGCTGAAAAAAAATTGAGCTTGATCGGTAGGGCTCGTTCGGAGATATTGCAAGAATAAATTTTTTTCAAAAATTTTTTTTTCGGATAACTTTTCACAGGCTCAATGAATTAATTCCAAAATCAACTGAGCTCTGAAGCTTCTTAAACCGCGTCGAATGCCACCTCAACCATCAAAATCGGTTAATTCTTTCACGAGATACCGTTGTCGAAAGAATTAAAAAAAAAATTTTTTTTAGTCTTTTTGAAATTTCTCAAAAACGATTCAATAAATAAATTTCAAAGTCTGATCAGTTGTAGAACTCAATAAAACGCGTCGATTGCCACCTTAACCATCTCAATCGCTTTATTAGTTCGAGAGATATCGTTTGAGAAAAAATGGTAAAAAACGTTTTTTTTCGAAAACAAAGGCATACAAAAGTATTTTCGAGCTTGAAGAGCTCGAAAATGTATCCACAACAATTTTTCGAGTTCGAGGAGCTCGAAAACGGCGGCAAGTTTTGAGGCTGGCCCGCAGGGTCAACTGACAGACCGATTTTTTTCATTATATTTGGATCACATGGTGGCCCCAATAACCCGATTTATGACGATTTGGATGATCCACTTTTACTATACCAAGATCCTGTTATGGATAACAACACAATATTTCTGTTCTTCCGGTACGGAATCGCGAAGACAATTTAAAAGAAATTGCTCCAGCTCCTATACAAGATGATGATCCTTCGAATAACCTTAACAATGACATAAATCCTCGGAATATTCTTAATAGACAACATCCCATATGTTTTATCTGCTTCACTGAAGAGGCAGGTAATGCGATAGTTTCATGTGGGCATAAAGTTTATTGTGAAGATTGTGTGGAACAAGCTTGACAGCTATTAGGTACATGCCCAATATGTAGAAATGAAATTCTCATGATTATTCGAATTTTGAATTAATAATTAATAATTTATATGTTAAGTTTTGATTAAATTGGTTCATGTTGCAAATGTTCTTTCTTGTTTATTAATTTATGAATATTTTAATTATAATTAATTGTTAATCATGGTATAGATTTAATAAATTTAATAATAATATTACGTATTGTCACTGAATTATAAAATTTAATTTTTAACATTGTTAATGATTGAAAATATATTTATTCATATGTTCGTCTTCGAAATCAAGAAAAAAAAAGCATTCAAATATATGGAAATTATATATATTAAAATAAGTCAAGGTAAGTTATTGCTTGAGATATTCAATATCTATGTGAAACTATTAAAATAGTAAAACTTGTCCGGTCCATCATAAGATACTGAGTTGAATCTCACAGCCGATGTAACAAATAACAAGATTAGGTCACTATTACTTGATAAAAAACTTAATGGAGTTTGCAGTTAATACTGTGAAACTACCGTGATTCTGATATCTTTCAGATCATCTGAGTTTTTATTTTATGATGGGTCCTGAACATTCATCATTTCTCATTCATAATTACTTGATTTTATTAGAAAATAAATCAGAAGCTTATCTACATTAATCAGGTATTTATCTGATGGGTACACAGTTGAAAAGTAATCAATTGGATATCATAAAATATTTTGTTAGTGGACAATAGATCAGTCTGCAATAACTTTTGTATGAATGACGGGTGGGCTAGATAAAAAGATGAATTAATTGAAGTATGCACAGTCACGATTAATGATAATAATTGGTTTTGTTATATAACAGAGGGTGAAAGTGATAAGTTAATATAAAATAATAAATTAATTATAACAAGTATATATTTGAATCGCGAAGTGTAGAATTTTGCTAATTTACAAAAGATTTGTTTGAATACAGGACGGAGCGCAAGAGTAAAATGGTACTGCTTGCAATAATCCTGTTGGCTCAACCCCTACAGGCACTATTGGGGTACGATTGCGGAGGCATATCTATGAACGTCGCCACCATATCAGCAAATAAGGTGGACGTGTGTGACATACCGTTGAAAAACCCAGAGGAAAAGTCGGTATCGCTTCAATTACTTCAGTTAGCAGAATTTGGCAATATAGAGTAAGATCCTAGAGCGATAAGACACAACTTATTTTCTAAAGCATAGAACTTTCGGTTCTAAGTAGTCTCTCGCGTACTTTTTAATACCTGTACGTTTGTGGAGTTGGCTCGGTGACACCTGCGCAGGTACCAGGTGAGAAAGATAACTTAAAATCAGAGTTACTTAACTTAAATTTTAATGACTGATTTTTATATATATTTTGTAGAATATTACTCTGAAGTAATATCAAAAAAGTCAGACGCTTTCCATGGGCCAGAACTTTTGTCGGACGCTTTAAAGCTCTACAAAAAATAAATGAACTTAATTTATTTTTAAATGTCTGATTTTTATATATGTTATGAAAATAAATATTACAAAGTTATATTTAATCAGTCAGACAAATTGTAATGAACAAACGTCCCCTAAACACAAAAATTACTCAACTATGAGTATGAGCGCGAGAGCACTATGCGCATGCGCTTCAGAGTAAACTATCTTAATATTTGAATAATACTGCTTTCAATTTCATATTTTTGCATATCTATTTAAATAAGATGAAATTTTAAATTAAAATAATGATCATTTTAAAAGTAATTATATATATTACAAATATATAGGGAAAAATTAATTTTTTCGGAGCAATTGGCTTTTAAAAAGAATCATTTTTATTTTATTTTTAAAAGATATCAATTGTAATAATTTTAGTAAAAAAAATAATTAATTATGATGAATTAATGAAATAATTTGATTGTCTCTTAATCATCTTCATCATCGTCATAATGCTTCCGAGGATTCTTCCATATTTTCTATTGAAAATAACTTGATATCACTCACAAAAAACATGTGGTCTTATAAATCCGAATATAGAGCTGTAATGTATACTATACAGTGTGTGCACCTGGCATATACACATACACAAACAGTAGACTGAAACAGATTGTGAGTTTAAGAAAGGGAACTGAGTTACCATGGATGTCTCACTCACTCTGAAACGCATGTATAGTGCTCTTGCGCTCATACTTATAGTTGAGTAATTTTTGTGTTTAGGGGATGTTTGGTCATTACAATTTGCCTGACTGATTAAATATACCTTTGTAATATTTATCTTCATAACATATATAAAAATCAGACATTTAAAAATAAATTAAGTTCATTTATTTTTTGTAGAGCTTTGAAGCGTCTGACAAAAGTTCTGGCCCATGGAAAGCGTCTGACTTTTTTTGATATTACTTCAGAGTAATATTCTACAAAATATATATAAAAATCAGTCATTAAAATTTAAGTTAAGTAACTCTGATTTTTAGTTACCTTTCTCACCTGGTACCTGCGCGGGTGTCACCGAGCAAACTCCACAAACGTACAGATATTGAAAAGTACACGAGAGACTACTTAGGACCGAAAGTTTTATGCTTTAGCAAATAACTTGGGTCTTATCGCTCTGGGATCTTGGACTAATACAGAAGTGTTTGAATGTCGAGTGGAAATAAATCGGGTAATAATATATTGTGGTGATTAGAACCCTGCATTCGTAGTAGCAAATGAAAAAAGAAAATATATTGATGAGTTAGAATACAGACAGTGTAAAAAACTACAGGAGACTGGCAGTTTAAAGTTGGGTTATGATGCAGAATTTGAGGGATTAACAAGAAACGCAACACATTATCGGACAATTATGTTGGCGGGAACTACTACGGTGGATGCGAAATGCGCGGGAACACAATATAGTGTTTAGGTTTCCACTTATTAAATTGGTGTATTACCGTACGATGAACGGTGTGGCTCAATAAGTTATAGATTAAATTGAACGGAATATAGTATAGTGCCGGATAGCTCAACTGGTAGAGCACTCGGCGCGATACCGACATGGTCTGGGTTCGATTCCCAGTTCGGGCTATCTATATTTTTCTCAATTTATCTATAAATTGTCTTATTGAGAAGGTTTGCATGTTTAGGTTTCCACTTATTAAATTAGTTAAACCAATATAGTGACCCGTTCGGCACGTGGGATCATGTGATTGTGGAAGCGACTGTCAGGGTAACAGTTAGGAACTATTTTGCAACAGTGGGAAGTGCAAGCTATAAGGTATTTCTTGGCAGTGGAGCAAGAGGCGACTGGGCTGAAGGAGGGTGCGTAGATCAAACAGGGAGTAACACATTTTGGAAGATCATAAGAGAAGAATCGTGTCAAACAGCGATTCACATAATTTTGTACGAGCGACCTGGCACGCTATTGTCCGGAGAAAAAGGAGAACCGGAAATATATACAATCAATAAAGAAGATATAACATTTGCCCTAGCGAAGAAGATGGAGAAGAAAATATGTGGGTACACTCTGTTACAAACAGAACATCCTAAATTATTAATTAAGGTACTCAAACCAGGGGAAGAAACAACGAAAGTAAAATCAATCTCGACGCAAGACCTCGATATATTTGCATACATAAATTCGAAATTTGTGTATGTAGAAAAACACATTAAACGACAAATGAGATCTCTTTATAGAGATATATTAAGACACAATTGTGAAGTTGAACGACAGGTAATACTGAACGCACTGATGTTGTCAGGATTAAAGCCGGAGGAATTCGCTTACGCGATAATGTAAGGACCAGGGTACTATGCAACAGTTGCAGGGGAAATCATTTACGTTATTAAGTGCATACCAGTAGATGTCCAGTTAAGGAAAGTAGAAGAATGTTATCAGGAGTTACCGGTGACTTATCAAAATCAGAGTTGGTTTTTTACGGCTAGATTAAGAATGTTGATTAAACAAGGTACTATTGTCGACTGCAACCAGTTACTATCAGTCGAATTCGAGGTAGATGGGGCATGGATCATTATAAGGCCGGGATTCGAAGACACGAAGGAACCACAAATTTTAAAGCCAACGACCATACCAACTTGGGATTATGAGGATACAAAATATTTAGCAACAAGTGGGATATATACGGAAAAGAATTTGAAAAAATTCAGGAATAGGATAATGCTACCAATAGAAACTCAAGTTTTGGTTAATACTATAGTAAGAGGGGCAACGGGTCACACTATTGTCGGTAGCACAGGAATATAAATGACACAGTTTATGGATGCATCTATTATCGAGTTATGCAAAGAAACAATGGGATAAATTTTGGGGAGGATTTTTAATATTCGAAACGGCAAGTACGGGCTTAATAGGCATAATGATAAGTATAAAAATGTTTAAAACAATAATCGACACGGTAGTGCATGGATATATTTTACATCGAGCATACGGCTAGAGTTTGTATTTATTGGGTACAATTTTATCATCACTGATTTCAAATTATTCAAATTTCAAATGATTCATCAGTAACACATTTATTATTACAACTGGCGGAAAAACAACTAAAAAGCAAAAAGAAAAAGAAATCAAAGGAATGTAAAAGTAGAAGAAAGCCGGTTTCAGAAACCACAAATTAAAATATGCAAGTCGAAAAAGAGAGAGGAAAAAAATTAATTAAAGGACAGTTATTTTATTTTGAAATATTTTTCTCTCTTCCTCTCTTGAAAGAAAAAAAAAATTGAAGAAAAAAAAAAAAAAAAGGAGGGAAGGGTAAAGATGATTTTAAATTTGATGTATTAAATGGTTACAGTGCTACGATGAACACGGGCGAAGGGACTACAAGAAGTATGATAAGATTGGACGATAAACGAGGATTGTATTCGGAGGATAGACTCTTTTCGCATGAGTGGAAGATAATAACATTCATAGACATGTATGAGGAAGAAGCTGACACGGAACGGTTAGTGAAGAGATTGGACAAATTGAAGGAACATGGCAAGAGCAAGGAGCGCCTCATGGATTTGGAAAAACGAGTTAAGCTAATGAAAATCCAGGTAAAAGAGAGTAACAATTGGTGTAGGCGTAAGGCAGCGTAATCAACGCCCGAGCTAATGAGTTATTATGAGAGAATATCCAAATTTGCGGGAGGTAATAATAGTTTAGCAAGAACAGAGGATAACGAAGTCATACTTAGACTCCAAGAGGAATTCAGCATTAAAAAAGGGAATGAAGGAAATGAAGTGGACTTAGATCAGTTTGAAGGGGAGTTAGAAGTGCGCGAGACCGTTAGTAGAAAAGTGTTTTTCGCCTCTTTCATGGAACTCACATTGCTCTGGATGAACTAATTGCCGCAGTAGGGCAAATACAAGGTGATGGGGCTACTGTGGAAGAAGGAGATGTCAGATTGGCAGAGGTACGGCAGGAGCTGCGTCATATGCTAGAGATTGAAGGAATACGAGCTGAAATCGTGGGAATCAAGACCTTGGCCGTGTATTTCTGTATGGGACTAGGTGTCGTAATATTTTTGATTTTGTGTGGATTGTGCTCAAGATTATACATAAAATGGAAAATTCAAGCAGAGAATGAGAGGCGGGCAGACGAAGGAAAAATTGCAACGGTAAAAGAACCAGAGATATGTACAAAGTGAAGATTTCGGGTGGACAAGGAAAAACGAACAAAAGAAGAAGAAGCGACAAAATCTCCCCACGACAAAATCTCCCTATGACAAAATCTCTCTATGACAAAATTTCTCCAGGATAAAATTTCTAAATTTATTTTTATTAGTTTAATCCCCATATATTTATGATATTAATGATATATATTTATGATATATATTCTATATATTAATGATATACACATAAAATGTAAAAGAAAAACCTGAATACGATTCAAGTCGTAAGTGTAGAAATCATTAATTACATCGATTATTATAAGATCTTGTTTATAAAGATCGTGTCCAGCAGATTTTGTTCTGGAGAAATTTTGTCCTAAAGAGATTTCGTCCTGGAAGATTTTGTCGTAGGGAGATTTTTTCATGGGGAGATTTTGTCGGGGAGATTTTGTCTGGGGAGATATCATGGTGGAACCCATATGCGGATTTGGAGATGATGCAGTTAACGCAACTTCCTCATCACGATGACGAACCGGAAGGATTAACCAGAGCTACTACTATCCGTCAGAGCATTTGGCACTATAAGAACTTGAGACTGTAGAGGAGTTCGAAATCAATAACCTATCTGTCCCTCTCTCCTTTCCCAACCCATTTATTTTTGCAGGTATACCACACAAGGGAAGTGCAGCCAGCATGCCGGGTCGTCCAAGCCTATTGAGTTTTCAGGATCATGAGGACTGGGGTCGATGAAGTCCCGATTACAACGTGCAAGGCAGCGGGATGCAATTTAATATTTTATTATTAGTATCTATTGTTATTACCCTCATATGTATCGTTCTTTCAACAGAATATTCTATTTTCCTTAGTATGTAGAGAGTCTCTTCAGGAATCATAATTTTTGTCTTAACATATAAGCATATAATCCGATGATAGGTTAAGATTTATAGCTATCATTATCATTTTTTTTAGTATTATTTTTTATATAGGTATGCAACATGTATAATGTGTGCAGTTGAATATTAATATGCGCTCCAACTGATTGAGGAGGAAGATCGTGATCTCGAGTGACATCAGGGAGTTCACATGCGACTTACCCTGTGAATAGGATCGTCCCTTTTCCCATTTGGGAGAATGGCTTTCTTTTTCGAGCCGGGGGAGCGTGTGACGGGTGGGCTGATACCCATCCGTCTAATACTAATTAACAAGTAATAAATAGATTTATCTTAGCTCAGAAAGTAATTGTATTATTGTACTTTCATTAGGCTCTATACAGCTGCACATAAATATCGCATTACATTAGTTGTATTAAGTCTTACTTTTATAATACAACGCGACAAGCAGACGTTTTATGTGGTCAGCAGTTTTGACTGGGAAGAAAGAGTTCCGTTGGAGTCTGCGGAGGAATATTTTCTCAGGAAGCAAGAAAAAGAGTTCTCATGGAAACGGTGGAGTGATATTTTCGAGGCTGAAGATGCAATTGCAGAAAAAGAGTTAGTTACCATAGTTAAGCTGATTCGAATAGTCGTCTGCTCGCGCATGAATATTGTATCCCCCTTATTTTACCGCTATAATTACAGATCACCATAAAAATACGTTTAATGCCACTATAAAAATATTGTATTTGTATCCGTATGATTTAGGCTATCTTAGATTTGTAAAAGAGACTCTCAGGGCCTTTTCTGGGTATTCCCATATTTTGGGGACCCCCAATAAACAAATATCCATATAATTCACATATAGTCATTTCTTCACTAAGCGACCCACACCCTTTAGAACATCCTATTATATTTCTAGAGACGCTGAGCTAGGCACGGTAAGTTCGGTTACGCAGTAAGAACATTAAGGTGTAAGCTCACACGCAACAGTATGCAATTAGGATATATATATTCTTTAATTTTGTAGACAATAGAATTGTAGGCAATAAAGTTTGGTAGGCAACTGAGCAGTAAGAAACTGAGCAATATGAATTTATTATGTCCGAAAAAATATTTTAGGCATTTGATACAATCGGCAAAAAAATTGTAGGCAACTGATGCCTTCCCTAAAGGGTATCGCCGGATTAATATGGGAATTCTGCCCCCATGGCTTTTTTGACTCATACTTAGGGGGTCGATTTGATGTCAAATGAAAATAATTCACCTCAATTTTTAGTTCGTTAAATCAAACGGTATTCAAGAATTTAAAAAAAACCTGTTTTTTCGAAATTATTTTTATTTTTATAGTAAAATTCAGAATTAATCAATGATGATTTTTTTCCTAATTCTTACGAGTCCAAAACATAAAAAAATCATATGATCATGATTCTCAAACAAAAATCCGATTTTTAACAGAGAAAAGAAAATTATAATCTTTTTTTTTTAGCCTTTTTGAAATAAGTCAATCACTAAAATTCGTCAAAAAATGTCTTTTATACTTCTTTATACTCAGGAATTTCTTTTAATTTTTTGAAGTGGTGGAACAATTAAAAAAAAATTTTAAACTTATTGTTTTCTTAAAATCTTGCGTTCTAACGAAAGATTTCTTTTAGTACAAATAACACGAGTACGAATTACTTTTGGATTACCTAGTGAATGTATCCGGACCTCATTAGGTTCCAATGGGGCATTCTTAATGGGGGAATCCTTATGAGGGCCAAAACAGAACCTAATCGGAAAATCACAAACAAAAATAAAATAATTTATGGTCAGTATTTTCCAACTAGGTCCTAAGTGGGGCCTGAGTAGGAAATCCTAACGTAAAAATAAAAAAATTATTGTCATTTTTCCTAATTGAGTTCTGTGTGGGGCCTAAGTGGGAAATCCCACCGTGGAAATAAAACAATTATTTCCGTTTTTCCCAATTGGCTTCTGAGTGGGACCTAAGTGGGAAAACCCGACGTTAAATTAAAAAAAAAATTTCACTTGTTTTAGGGGGTATCCGATTTTGGCCGCAAAAAATAAAACTTTTTTTCTAACCGTAACTTTTTTATTTTTCTATACACTCCGAATATCATTTTTTGTTTCTTCATCTGTTATTCATTGGTATCATAATAAATATACTATTTACACACGTACGTCCACGTACGTAGGTCAGCGCAGTGGATAGCATCGAAGACTTTACAACGGAAGGATGCAAGTTCGAGCCTAGCAGTTACCGGGATTTTTTCATCAATATGAATCATGTACTCTTCTTCTAAGTAATGTTCCCAGTACATTAGATTACATTTCGAATGACATTACTTATTTAATATTTTCAATCATTTTACTAGGCAACGATCACGTAAAAACTATGTTTTTCAAAATCTTTTAAAACCTTTAAGTGTTTTTTGAATCATTAATAACCCTTTTAATTACGTTAGGCTACTGATTATTTATATTTATCTTCTGCACAGATATATTTTTGGTACAAAAAATTCTATACGTATTTATTTGTACTAAAAGAAATCTAAGTTTGTTAAAACGCCGTACCTAGATATGTTTGCATATGATTTTATATCAGTTTCATATTTTCTAATATGGACATATATATATACAGTGAAATCTGTATAAGTGAGACTTGAAGGGACTAAGATTTTCTTCTCACTTATAGAGGTTTCTCACTTACCCGAGTTTCTCACACAGAGAGGGAAACTCAGATAGACAAGGTCAGAGAATAATAAATAGAAATAGAGAATATACATTACTACACTGTATAATGAAATACAGTAATTCACTTATAAAATTCTCTAATTTTAGTTTGCTTTAAGTTACAATCAGCAGTCAACAATTTTTCAATAGCAAATAATTTTAGATCCGGACATATTTGCACAAAGGAGAACAGTTACGCGTTCTTTGCTGAGCTTTCCACCATGACAAGATTGACCTTTAAACGTAAATTTTTTATTAGGTCGACACTCGTAAAATAATGCTGCTTCATCGGCGTTAAAAATATCAATTGGTGAATAATTTTGTAAAAGATTTGGTAAGTCCGTTATCCATTGAGTACACAGAGATTCGTCAACATCGTTTTTTTCACCGCATATTTTCTTGAAAACCACGTCGTTTCTCTTTATAAACCCTTCTAACCAACCATTACTTGCACAAAAATTGTCAATACAGAGTTTTGTTGAAAATTCTTGAGCTTTCACTTTTATCATCGGACCGTTAACAGGAATATTTTGAGATAGCAATTGTTTAATCCAAGTTATTAAACATTTCTCAAGATCTGGATACTCTGACAAACGGACACGTTTAAGTTTTCCTTGTCATTCCACACACCGCATCTGAATTCTATTTTTATTTCTTATTATTCGGTACAATGTTGACCTTGGCACCATAAATTATTGGCACAATTCATCAAACGATTTACCACTTTCGTGAGACGCTATTAACTTCGATTTTTCGATTGCTGACAGACAATGTAATTTTCTTCTCGACATTTTGGCTCAGACTAAAGAATGATACTGAATGACTGAAGAAAAATGAATGACGAATACTAAATACGCATTAATAAACGCATACTAAAAGAATGTTGCCAATACAATGGGATAAATAGCTTTAAATATGAAAGAAAAGGACTAGTAAGTCCTGAAAAAATGTCTCACTTATAGAGGTTCATCAATATCACTTAAAGAGGTTTTTCAGTGCAGAGGTACCGGGACCTGAGAAAAAGTCTCACTTATAGAGGTTTCTCACTTATCCAGGTCCCACTTATCCAGGTTTCACTGTATATCACAATATCTGGGTATATACGTCCATATCAGGTCATATCGGGCGATGTCAGGAAATTACATATGAATGTAAATGGTCATAGTTAGCCAATTATGGCCACACATATCTGTATGTAATTTTCTAATATGGCCATATTTGAGATGTCAAATCATATTCTGACTGATCACGTAAATTTATTACGAGAAGAGACATTGAATCAACACTAAAAATCAGTGAATATTCAATAAAATGTCTCAGCCAAGTGGACAGCAACTGGGTTTATTACTTGATGGTCGTAGATTTGAACGGAAAGTAATTTTCAGTCAGCAAGCATTAACTATGAAACAATACTGACATAATGAGCAAATTTATAGTTCAGTTACTTTTATTTTCTATTATATAGATGATTCTAGTGATTATGCTTTTTTAGACATGATTGTGCTTAATGAGGCCATGTTTTGCCTGAATATTTACTAGATTCGATCAAACACGATTTTGCTTGCTCATGGCTGTCAAATATTCATGCATGCTCATGTACAGGGATAACTCCTTCTCAAACTTCATAACTTTTTTCCGCGATATTATTCATTTTCAGTCATGAATATTTTTTGAGTACCCGAGTCGAAATTTGAATCGTCAATCGTACGTAATGAACGTTTAAATCGTCAGTCAGACATATTGGACATTGAAATCGTCATCTAGATATTCAATGTTAAAAAAAAAGACAAAATAAATTTTTTTCGGCTTTCCCGTAGAGGGTTTCAGTGGGTTTAATGATAAGAATACATATCCGACTTACAAACTTGAACTTTGGCACAAATGTCCTCAACAATCTTATAAATTCCCGACCATTGGTATTTTTCCGAAACTTTACTCCGAAGGGGTTTAAGTGGGGCCAAAAATTAAAATACTCAGATTTTTTTATAATTTGGGTTACAGACTTTATCTTTGGCATAAATATTTCCAACGATCGTACGAATCCCCCCATCTTTGGTATTTTTCCAAAAACTAACTCCGCGGGGGGTTTTACTGTGGTGAAACATTAAAATACTTGCGTTTTGACATGCTGGGGCTTACAGGTGTGAATTTTAGTATTAATGTTCCTAACAATTTTAGAAATGCCCCACCACTTATATGTTTTTGGAAAAACCAACTCGTTTTCACTATTTGAATCAGTCTCCGATAAAATTACCGATGCTAAGAAATTTGTAAGATTGTTGAGAATATTCATGCCAAAGTTCGAGTCTGTAAGCCAAATAATTGAAAAACGTAAGTATTTAAATCTTGACCTCACTGAAACCCCTTTCGGAGTGAATATTCATTTCAAAGTTCATGCCTGTACGCCAAATGATAAGAAAAAGAGAGTATTTTAATAGTTGACTCCACTGACACCCCCTCAGAGTTAGTTTTCCAAAAAAATACCAATGGTTGGAGATTTGTAAGATTGTTGCGAATATTTTTGCCAAAACTCAAGTCTGTCACACGGATACTGCAGGGGATGTATTTATCGTTGAACTCACTAAAATCCCCGAAGGAAAAGCTGAGTGAAATTGATTTTGTTCATCATTTTCAACATTGAATGTCAAGATGACGATTCCAACGTTCATTACGTCCGACTGACATAAGAAGAAGAAAGTATCACTACCCAAGGAAAAAGGTTATGATCTGACCACATATAATTATGTCTGATCAGCTCTGACAAAGCAAATTTTTAAATTGTCTTTATCTGACAAGATCTGGCCAGATCTGATCAGATATGATTATATGTGGTCAGATCTAAACCTTTCTCCCCGGAGATCCCTATTAAAAAATTTTTAGTTGCGAAAAAAAATAACGTAGTTTTAATTCGGTTCAAAATGTAATCTCATGTATTGGAAACATTACTTAGAGGAACTATACATGATTATAATTGATGAAAAAATCTCGGTGACTGCTGGGATCGAACCTGCATCATTCTGATTCAAAGTCTTTGATGCTATCTACTGCGCTGACGCACGTATGCGATCGAGTGAGTGTACATAACTAGCTCTGAACAATTTTCAATAAAAATACAATGTATACTTAATTATATCTGAGCATGTATAATAAGATCTGATTATGTTAAGTATTGTCTTTAAATCAAATATATCTGAACAGATCTAACGAGATACACGCGAATCTAGACAGATTTAAACAATTTTCTATAAAAATAAGACGTATACATGATCATAACTGAGCAGACATAATAAGGTCTGACTATGTTAAATGTTGTATTTAGCTTAGATATAGTTATATCTGATTCGATCTTACGATATACGCAGATCTGACTAGATATAATCATGTCTGCTATAGAATCTAGCCTAGATGTAATTATATCTGACTAGATCTGACCGGAAATAACGAGTGGTTGGCCAGATATAATGAGATCTGATCGTGTATAAATATTAGGTCTGATCAGATATAAATAGATCGGCAAAGATCTAATTTTATCTGATCAGATATAATCATATCTGGTCGGATCTATATTATTTTCCCTGATCTTTTTCTAACTTGAGTGAGCGATGGTCGCTAGGTAATTTTTATACATTCCATATTGGCAAGTACTTTTCATTACAGTAAAAATCATGCTGAGAAGTCCAACAGCTAATTTTTAGATATTGTTTCGTAGTTTCGTCAATTATGGAGAGAAATGCCTATTCTACTTGCGCCACACGACGCTTGAATATTGAAATTCAGAGGCAGCAGTTATAAAAAAAATTTGAATCTTATATCATTTAAATGTTAAGTCGAAAGTCGTGATGATGAACCTTTTAGTATTAATATCGAAGCTCACACATTAGTGGTGTTTCTTTTTCATCATTATGGAATGAACATATGTATTAATAATAGAAATAATATAAATTATATTAACGGTGATAGTTATCATAATCATAATATTTACCAAACCATTGATTTTAATGATAATTACACTTACCCATTAATATCCATTGATATGCAATGTACAACCATGATATATTTTCATTTGCGTTTCTTGTGTCATTTGATGAACTCAGTAAGTCAAATATATTTGCTATTGTGGACGGTATCCAACGTCGACGTTGATTATAAAATTCATTGAAAGTTTCAGGGGCATGAGTATATGAATCACTCGCGGCAGAATATTCAACACGATATCCAGACTGTAAAACAAGTGTACATAACCAACGATCCTCACCTTGATCATATTGAATATAATGCCAGGCTTCTGTTGATTGTGAAGCATATTTTCTTGTAACATTATCTTCCATTAATGCTTTTGCACGAAAAAGAGAAAAACAGCCTGGACTACAAAGAACGCTACCAATCGTATGCTCAGTTGATTTTTGTAGCCAATGACCGATGGCATATTCGAATTTTTGGAACCAAACCATTGGACCAGTTCCAATCGGGTGAATTCGTCCACATGCAGCCCCTAAATTTTTATCGCGTTTCATGAGGTGTAAAAGAACTTTCACAGCATTTGGTTGAAAGTCAATGTCACCATCTAATGTGAGTATATATGTGTTTTCCGCAATGACGGCTTTACGATTAATGTTAATTTGTCTATCAATTATTCTATAACCCAATAAGTAATACATGTACATAACCTGCAATAAATAAATTTCATTTTATCAAATTTCATCGTTTCTTTTGAACTCAGGTCTTACTTGGCTCCATCGTTTTCTATGACGTATTTTATTTTTATCTTTCAAATGTACGATTAATCGCGTTTTCCCTGGAAAATTCCATTCAAGTCTTCCTCCATATGGTGCAGGATATTTAATGGGTGGAATTGCACAAAAACCAAGCCTTTCAACTGATATTTTAATAACTTCTATCAAAGCCTTAACATAATCATTCACATGAGTTTCATCTTCGCTGTGACTACAGACGCCTTCACAGCCATTCATACATTGAAAAGCATCATCAAAAAAAATGTGACCTTTCAAAAAGAGGAAAATTAGAATTTAAAATATTTTATTAGAAACTTAAATGAATGTGCTTACATCAGAATGAAGTTATATTTTTTGATAACTGTTTTCAGAAATTAGTTTGTAGAGATCTTAAAGATTGTCACGTAACGATTCAAATTGATCAATATTAATTAGTTGTAAGTTTAAGAATTTTAATTTCTAAGTTTGAATTTGAATCGTTACGCGGGCATTCCGCCATTATGCCGGTAGAGAGACAGCAGTCCGCTTGCATACTGGCGCATGCGCGCAGAGTTTGTATGAGCACGTGTGCGAATAAATTTTATTTTATAATTTAAAAAAAATACAAAATATAAAAAAAAAATAAAAAACATTGATTTTTGTTAATTTTAAGTTTTTGTTTAGGATTTTGAAACATTTGGAATGCATTATCTAGCTTGACATTATGCCCAACGATTGTTTAATATTGTATTTTTATGAAATTTGTCATCCGGGTATCGATGTATTGAGAAAATATTGACTGCCGGGTAGGGGAAAAATCAATACTTAAGCTATATTCTCGACATCGATTCCATGATTTGAAAAAATTATTATTTAATATATTAAATAAGTTAAGAATATGAATATGGTATGAATAAATATTACATATATTTGATTAATTATTTATGTATCATTCAGGTTTGGAAGAATTACTTTAATATTTTACATTTTTTATTTAAAAATAATTTAATTAAATAGAAATATTTATTTGTATCTGCGGTTGTTTTTTTAAATTTTTGATCGTTATTATGTAAATTATTTAATTATGGCTATATTCGTCACCAGTTTATTGTTAGTTCCATTAATTTATCTGAATTAATTAAATTTTTCAAGGTGTTTTATAGAATTTAAGGGTTTATAACTCAAATGTTTTATAGACAATACGTTTTTCCTCAAGAAGTGTGTAGTTTAAGTATGTCTCTTTTATTTTAAAACACTCAATGTTCTTTTAAACGCTTATAAATTAACAATAAGCGTTTTAAAATAAAACGGATCGACGTGTTTTTATTTGTCAACGGACTAAACGTTTTTAGGTAAAACACCTAAATGTTTAACGTGAGCCTTGAAAACACTTGTAATGATTTCGACAATTATTTAAACGCCTGAGTTGCATAAAACACTAATGTGTTTTATTTTAATACACTTGGATTTACAGTGTAACTGCTTGCGAATTCGTAATTCACAAATACCTTCATACAGCGGGCAGAAACAATTGTGTTTCTTCCCTCGGGAAGAAACATAATTGTTTCTGCCTGATATCAGTTATATTTGATGCTCGTTTGGAGACTTATTACTCTCATTTGTTTACTTGTCACTTCAGTTTACTCATTTCATTTTTTAAGTGACAGTTTTAATTAGCCGGGAAGAAATGATTTTGCCTAATTATATGTAATTATACATAATCACTTATATATGATCAGATCCAAAAATTGGCCAGATCTGATTACATATAATCATGCATGAACGAATATAGTAATTTTTAGAATCTTATTTAGAATATTTGTAAATTATTAATTAAGTAATTTGATTAGGATTTATTGTTTTCATCAATATAAATGTCTGTCAAATTTAAATAAAAAAAAAATCACTATCCATTCACTACTATTTTAATACGAGGTCACCCGTTGAATTCATGTCCCACGTCGATGCTGTTTAACTTTGGTTATAGCTGGAGTGTAGTTTGATCCTCTAGTCTGTTACAACCTCATAATTAATAAACGTTTATGGCATTAGATAACTCAAATAATCAAATTGATACATCCTACGTAAATAATGCACCTAATGATGAATTTGGTTTTGTACATAAATTACATCAGAATTCATTGGATACATTTAATCAAATCTATTTATCGATAAACTTATAAATATTCGTATATAAATCGATATCGATTTATACTTTTGAATTGCTGTCGAAACCATTGAATATTTTTTAAATATTGGGGATTTAAGTTTGAATGATAGTTGACAAAATCAAAATTTAATAACATTGATATTAAAAAATTATCATATTATGTAATATATGTATAGGACCTATATACATAATTAAATATTTATAGGTTTCATATCAATTAAGTCTGATCAGATCTAATCATACATAGACATCTATAACTACATACAAGTTTATATCAGTAATGTCTGATTAGATCCAATCATATATAAACTTATGCACGACTATACATGAATTTATATTAGCCATGCCTGATCAGATCTAATTAAATATATAATTATATATGGGTTTGTATCAGTCATGTCTGATCAGACCTAATTTTGTATATACCTATATCTGATTATAAATGGGTTTATATCAGTCAGATCTGATCAGATCTAGTCATGTATTCTCATGTATAATTATATATAAGCATATACATGATTATACATAGGCAGATATAATTCAGGTCTGATTAGATCTAATTATATATAAAATGTTTTAATTATATATACAGGAACCTATATAAAGCTTTATACATAATTCGAGACATAATGTATTAGTCAGGCATGATCAGATCAAATTATATATAACGTCATGCATAATTATATATGGAGGTAGACATGATGATATATAATCATACATAAATTCATGTATAATTATATACACTCATGCCATAAATTAAAGGAAGAGAAAAATTTCAAAAATTTTTTTGTGATTTTTGAAAGGCTGTATACTTTGTGAAAAATAATCGTATCGAAAAACAAAAAAAAAGCATTTTGTAGCTTGAAATCTCTAGTTTCAACTCATTTTTATCAATTTTTTTTTAGACCTCCAGCCATTGCGCAAACATGAGAAATACCGCGAGAAAAAAATTTTCTAAATTTTTACTTTTCTTTGAGAGTCCACGGGCTGCGAAAAAAATCGTTTAGCTAAACTAATGCATAGGTCGGATAGCAAATTTAATCAGCTTTAATTTCCATTTTTTGGAGATTCGTACGATAACTTGTCGCTAAGATATCAGCCTTCAAACGGAAAATGATCCTTTTGGGTTTGATCGTCGATATTTCAGGTACTAATGAGCGCACAATAAATTTGAGGGTGGCGTTAAAAACTTAAATAAATTCCCTACAAGACCCTTCCATCAATTTTTATGAAAAAAATTTTTTTTTATCCTTAACATCCCTATGAAGTGAGTACAAAAAAGTGACTTTTTTTGGCTAAACAGTAAATCAATCGCTACTTTGTGAATATTGTTAAAAAAAATAATGTTGCCAGGGAATTTCTTAGCTTAATGTACCCCCAATAACCCTGTAAATTTTTAAATTGATCCATCGAGCCGTTTTTCGGGGTGGATTGATCAAAATTTTCCAAAACAATTAAAGGAACAAGTTTTGTTCCTTTAATTTTGTTATGACTATCGAAATGAAAACAATTATTGTTTTTTCATTGTTTTTGTCAATTTGGTACTCATTAGCGGTTGAAATTAAGAAAAAAAAATAAATTTTTTTTGAATTTTTTTTTTTTGAATTTTTTTTTTTGAATTTTTTTTTTTTTGAACTTTTTTTTTTGAATTTTTTTTTTTTGAAATTTTTTTTCTGAATTTTTTTCAAATTTTCTTAAAATTTTTTTTTGAATTTTTTTTTTTTTGTGTTTTGAAATGTGTCTGTCCGTGTGTGTGTATTTGTGCGTGGGTGTGTCTATGTGTTCTAATATCGTGTGTTGCCTCTACTTCTAATAACTGCACGCAACCGATTTCGCATACTAATGCAACGACGAATTGCCAATTGCGGAATCGTTTGCCAGATTCGCTGCAATGCACGTTTTAATGCAGCTAAATTCGGAAAGTTCGGATATTCCCGGCGCAATCGACGCCCCATTATATCCCACACATGCTCAATAGGATTGAGATCGGGACTCATTGGTGGATGTCGTAGCAACGTTATGTCATGTCTCTCAATAAATCGTCTAGTTACGTTGGCTATGTGAGGGTGAGCATTATCTTGCATATAGATGAATCTCCTCACAGGTTGTCGTCGAGGCAAGACAACTGACCTCAAAATTTGGTCAATGTAGTGTCTGGCGTTGAGGAATTGACGAACGATTACTAGAGGAGTTCGCCACGACCATGAAATCCCAGCCCAAACCATCACCGATCCTCCATTGAAGGCAGCAACAGGGCGAGTGGAGTTTTGTAAAAAACGTTTACCTTGGCGACGCCAAACTCGGGGCCTTCTGTCGTCACCGTACAGGCAAAACCGAGACTCATCAGAGAACAAAACATTGGTCCATTGCCTACAGTTCCACCCGAAATGTTCGCGAGCGTACGCTAGACGAGCTCGGCGATGTCTGACCGTCAGTATTGGTACCCGAACCGGATTTCTGCCTCGCAACCCAAACTCACGAAGACGATTGGTCACTGTTTGGCGTGAAATGTTTCGAGGTTGTCGTCGTCGTCGTCGTTGTTGTTGTCGTTGTTGTTGTCGCTGTCGTTGTTGTTGCTGTTGCTGTCGACGGTTTGGAACATCCTGAGCAATGACTCTCGCATAAACAAAAGGTTCTTGCCGAGCACGTCGACCTATTGCTCGATCATCGCGAGGAGTCGTTTCACGTCGACGACCTTGTCCTGGTCGTCGCCCGTATCCAGCTGTCTCTTGATATCGCGTATAGGCACGAGACACGACCAATGCGCTAACGCCTAACATGTCACCGACATCCCGATACCTGTAACCCTCTTCAACGAGAGTTACTAGCCGAGCGACTTCTGGCTCAGATAAATGCCGCCTAGGCATGATCAAAAATTAAAAAAAAAATAAAGTTTGCAAAAATTTTTAACAACTTTTTTTTTTTAAATTTATCAAAATTAAAAAAATAAAGATTAGTTTTGAAAAAAACTGTTTTTTTTTTTTTTTTTTAGAGTACAAATAAACTTCGCTGAGAGTATCAATAATTAATCGCATAAATTTTCGTAGGTTGAGTAAATGAATACCGGTTAGGGGTATCAACTTTAATTTAATGCAATTAATTTGGGATAAGGAAAATTGTGGTACGCCTATGCCGAATCATGTCAAAATTCAGTGAGCATTATTTCCTGAGATGTTTGAATCATTTTAAAACACAAAAAAAAAAAAAAAATTAAAAAAAAAAGTTCAAAAAAAAAAAATTAAAAAAAAAATTTTTTTTTTTCTTAATTTCAACCACTAATGAGTACCAAATTGACAAAAACAATGAAAAAACAATAATTGTTTTCATTTCGATAGTCATAACAAAATTAAAGGAACAAAACTTGTTCCTTTAATTGTTTTGGAAAATTTTGATCAATCCACCCCGAAAAACGGCTCGATGGATCAATTTAAAAATTTACAGGGTTATTGGGGGTACATTAAGCTAAGAAATTCCCTGGCAACATTATTTTTTTTAACAATATTTACAAAGTAGCGATTGATTTACTGTTTAGCCAAAAAAAGTCACTTTTTTGTACTCACTTCATAGGGATGTTAAGGATAAAAAAAAATTTTTTTCATAAAAATTGATGGAAGGGTCTTGTAGGGAATTTATTTAAGTTTTTAACGCCACCCTCAAATTTATTGTGCGCTCATTAGTACCTGAAATATCGACGATCAAACCCAAAAGGATCATTTTCCGTTTGAAGGCTGATATCTCAGCGACAAGTTATATCGTACGAATCTCCAAAAAATGGAAATTAAAGCTGATTAAATTTGCTATCCGACCTATGCATTAGTTTAGCTAAACGATTTTTTTCGCAGCCCGTGGACTCTCAAAGAAAAGTAAAAATTTAGAAAATTTTTTTCTCGCGGTATTTCTCATGTTTGCGCAATGGCTGGAGGTCTAAAAAAAAATTGATAAAAATGAGTTGAAACTAGAGATTTCAAGCTACAAAATGCTTTTTTTTGTTTTTCGATACGATTATTTTTCACAAAGTATACAGCCTTTCAAAAATCACAAAAAAATTTCTAAAATTTTTCTCTTCCTTTAATTTATGGCATGAGTGTATAATCATACATAAATTCGTGTATAATTATGTACAATCATACATAATTATATATAATTAGGCAAAATCATTTTCACCCGGGTAACCAAATAAAAGTACTAAAAAAAAAAGGCCATTCGGCAGCCGAAATGGAAGTAGATTTCTCAATATTTGATTATTTCAACCTTTCAAATAAACATAAATAACAAAACAAATTTTTTTTTTACATTCTCAAAAATTCTCAAGGTTATAGAACAAAAAAAAAAATTCCCAAAAAATTCAAAGTTTAATGCAAAAAATTTAAGAATTGAGATCAGAAAATTAAAATAATTATCGTAAAGGGAAGTTGAATAACGAAAATTGAAGTTAAAAAAAATAAAATTATCTACCAAAAAGAATTCTTTGTCTTTTACCATAGAATCCTAGTTAATACAAAATTAAATAAAATAATTTTAGTTGAAATTTAAATTATGATAGGTCTAAAGTCATACTTGAAATCAGTCATTATTACTGTTCATAAAACAAAATTGAATTTACACACTTGAATTAAGATATTTAGATTTTATGAGTGTTACACAGCAATAATATGAATTCAATTGGTTTCA